>JACEGR010010334.1:0-19587 GCA_014170235.1 Listronotus bonariensis
TTGTAAACGATACCGCAAACGGTGTCCTCTAGGATTTACAATAAAATTGATTTCAGATTCTAATTACTCTCCACCCAAAAGTCCCTCTGGTTCAATATTTTAATAATACACCACCTTTTACCAAAATTATTCCAAACTCAAATTTAAAAATGTTTGCGCAACCGGACAAAAATATTATTTAAATATTGACCAGTAGGACTTTGGGTGAGAGTATCAGAATCTGAAATCAATTTTATTAAATCTAGAGGACACCGTTTCAGGTATCGTTTACAATTTAAAACATACTTTACCTAAAAAGAGGTATAAGTGGCAAAACATGTTAGCAGCTTTTTTGAGATATCTGAACTTTAAAAAATACTTTTTGTTTGGGCCAGTCTGAACCATTCAAGATTTTTTTTTATTTATTTCGCCTCACGTTTTTTAAAAACTGTATTTTTTTATTTTTTTTTATATTTGCCTTGGTTTAAAAAATATGGCCATTGTAAGTTTGCAAAAATGCACCCTGTATTGTGTAAAATGGTTGTTAGCACAAACAAACTTGATTAATATTTTGGATCAGCTACATAGCATAACACATAGGCAATGTGAGGAAAAGAGACCGTCTAACGTGAATACCGTCATGTAAAAATTTCGTATTGATGACTTTCGTATATTCCTTGTTGTTGCTTTACTGGCCTATATCCTTAAGCTATTGCCTTTACGCTATCAATATAAAAAAAAACTTTTAATTATAGTTTGTATAAAACATTTTTTTTCAATTTTTAGTAAACCTAAAAAATTATCAAAAATTTCACTTGTAATACCACTAGTGCTTAATTTATTTTCGGAAATTTCGGATTTCAAGGCCACGAATATTTTGAAAATTATCTTAAACCGCAGGCGAGGGAGAAGTTTCTTAAAATATTCGTGGCCGAGAAAAAATTTCCCGGAATAATTTAAGCACATGTGGTATTCGGTAAGAGAATTTCACACCAAGTTTGTGTTAACTAATATTCTTTTAAATTAATATTTGTAACTTTGACACGAGCTTTAAAGTTTTACTATAAAATAAATATTTTCCATTTTAACAATTGTAGTTGCACATATATGTAATTTTAGAGCTTATCATTGTTTATTCTTTTATATTATAATATGTACCTTATATTACTACAGTTGGTAAAAATAATTTATTTACATTTTTTAGACCCCTACTTTGCTTTCGTTTGCTCTTCACTTATGTCTACTAGTACTTCTGTCTTATGATATTATTTTACTAACTGTAGTTGTATAAAATTGTCATTTAGAATCTTAAAACCTTACATTGATACACTGATACAAAATAACATTTTCTTTAATTATGTATGTATGTGAATGACAGACATAACGTTAAAACAAATTCAATGTTTATGTCAAAAAATTTCCACTATAATTCGCTTCAGGGTACCCCAGGCAGGAGAAAAAAATTCCGATAAATACTTGTGTTGTCGTGGTAATGCAACCAAAACTAAACATTTGATTGGTCAAAAAACAGTGGTGTGGAATTTTCTTTGTAATTTGTGCAGGCACATAGTTTTACAATATTTATTTAAAAACGCAATAAATATAAATATTTTATAATTCCAAGCTCTGGAAAAACATTTTGTAGCTAATCAATAATCCCGATGGATCCGTTTTATCATTAAACAGAGTTGTGAACATTATGTTATTAGTCCATTCTTATTAATCAGTACTAAAACGCAACTAGAAATGGCCAATTTGGCTATTTGAATAACTCTAACCAAAATCAGTGATGTATTTGGGTAATATAAGTTTTAACTTGCATGTTAAGTGGGCAAACAAATTATTCCAAAACCCCCATGAATTTGTAACAACTTCCAGCAAATTACCGGGTATTTTAAAAGTTAAAAATAACGTAAATTTACACCATGTTACCTATGTCCGGTAATTTGCAATCAGGCCTAAAAATCAAATGTTTAAAATTACCTAATTAAAATAGGTTTCTGAAAACCGCATTTTGGTAAATTATTTGAAATGTACAATGATTTATTGCAGCAAAAATATTTAACCCGACGAGTTTCTAGTACCACGCCACGTGCCACCGGTTTTATAGTAGGACAGAGGCGAAATAAGAGAATGTTTTGTAAGAAGGTGATACGTGTTTTAGCAATGTATTTTTATTATATATCCAAGACTATGTAATCAGGCTCTGGCCGGGGCTATTAATATGGCAAAAGCCATGAATAATCATTTATAAATAATAATCAATAAACTCACTTAATAAAGTGTATATTTACCCTGAATTTATTCGATCCTCTTGGACTGTCAAACCGGGTATAAATTATCTGACACATACATCACATAAAATCGGCTTTTATGTGATACATCATTCTTTTACGTTATATACATCCTATAAATTTTTCTGATCTGTTGGACATGGCTTAATTCTAACTGGTTGAAAAGCGAGCGAAAGGCGTTAAAACAGGGAAAATTACATGAAAAGAACATCATTTTGGAGCAACATCTTAAACTGTATACTTTGATAGCATGGTGTAAAACAGATGGACACTTAATTAAGTATAATTTGTTTCTACAAACTTGCTTTCTAATTTAAAATAATTTTAATTATACGCATATTAGACTGGGCCAAAAGGACCAGAGATAAGTAGAAAAATCTGTTTTAGCTTGACAAAAAAGCTTTATATATTTTTTAAGGCATGAAAGGTGCTTCTGAATTTTTCCAAATTATTCAGCCCCACTTTCCTCTATCACCGGGAAATCGGACTCGGTGCGGTTATGTGTGGCGCGACCTTTAAAAGTACATGTTCAGTTACAAATATTTTAAGAAAATGCAAAAAAACCTTTAACATTAAAATTCACTAAACTAACATTTTAAATTTTGTTTTGTGGTTTTTGTGGACCTAAAAATAGATTTTGTAATATTTTCATTTATTATTAAAATTAAATTTATTTTGGACGTGGCGTTTTAATTATGACTGTTTTATTATGTGTTTTTACGTTTTTAACGATGTAAAATTCCGATTCATTTCCAAACTTTTTACCTGTTTGTTAATTAGTTAACATTTTCTTACACACAAAGTTTTCTCAAAAGCTTTTATTAATTCTAAAGTGGAAAATTACCTCTTAATTTCACCAAGAAGTGTTTACAGTATCCGACTATTTCTTTTTAACCCGTTGTAAAGACCAGTCCCGAACCAAGCCGCCGCCCTATCATATCGCCATGGCAACCGTCTACAGAGAGATTTTTAAACGCAAACCACGTCACTAAGTTTATAGTTATCCTGTGTACTTTATTTCATAAACCATGTAAGACAGGTAATTGGTTTTTCTCATAAATTATGGCGTTTTTAAAGGAAATTAATCCGTAGAAGTAGTGTTGGCGTCGTTTCAGACACGCGGTCTTCGACCATAATTGCAGCTGGTAAATTAACACGCAACTCGGCGTATTTATTTAAATTGCCTGAAAAAATGTTTGTAGCTCAGCCAGAAATATGCGGCATTAACATCACGCAGAATTTAAACACCTGTTCGGAAATGGAATATTATATTTTCATTAAATCTGAGTTTTTTCATGGGTTTTGAATAACCGCATTCCTTCTTTATTTAAAAAAAAATCAGAAAAAAGTTTTTTTACGACCGTTAAAAAATGATGTTTTCTTAATCGTTCATACACAGCCTTCTTAAACTCTAAGCCGTGAAGGAGAAACCTGGCAACACAGCACAGTAGGAATGTCAAGTAATGTTTAAAAGTAAACAGAAACAAGATTTTTCTGTTTTTAAAAGTTAAATCGTAGCGTATATTTATTATATATAAAAAAAAATAAGTAATTCATTGTTATATTTAAAATATAGGACCAGTGCCAATATGTCAATCGTTGTTTTTACGTTTAAATGTGCGCGTATAGTTGTTGCGTACGGCGTACATTATGCCACGAACGTGTTGCGTTTCGGGCTGCAAACAAATTACCCCCAGTTATATTAAAACAACATTTAATTTCCCCATAAACGATGAAATTAGAAAAGCCTGGTTGTGCGCTATTGACCGGATAAGTGTTTTTTTAATTAAAAGTAAAAGTAGTACCTATACGGTATATGGACAAATATATTTTACGGGCTACAAATTAACTTAGTGTGTTTTAAAAAATTGGTTTTATTTCATATGAATAGTGTGTATAGTGCACCAAAAACAATTGTTTATCCTAAGCAATATCCCAAGGACTATATCAACTATATAATGCACATAAATATCCTGGTAAGTTCACCAAAAGATATTATTTATATATATAGATATTCTGAAAGTTATTTACCTAAGGCGGTTTTAGGGTATATATAGTGGAAAACCTAATTTAAAGCGTTTGTTATTTTAAAGCGCATCTTATTTAATACGCTATATTATTAAGCTTTTAAATTTATAACTAAACACACATGTTTTCAATCCATTTTAAGTATTGCAAATATTACGAAATAATAAATCTTTAGTTAAATTTAAAAAGCTACATTGGTCTGTTCGTAAAAATGCATAAAGCGGGGTAGAAAACATCATAACAATTTGAAATTTTTAAATCCTAAACCAACAAATTTATATAAGGCAGAAAAGTTCCTGATAAGTTTTGCAGACACATTATTGCCTTTTAGGGCAACTATAGTATTTAAAATTATACCTATATGTTGTCTAAAATATCCTAAAAAAAATTAATACCTATATTTTGTTGAAAACACTTAAAATATTAATTATATTTAACATGTAATCTATTAGGAACTCATTTCAATATTCCTACTGTACAGTGTTGTTTGCAACGTTGCCTTTCTTACTTCACGGCTCAGAGTTTAAGAAGGTTGTGGTTAATATGAATAGAGTAAGAGCCCGTAAGCGACAGACCTTCGTCATTTTGTAGAAGCTGAAAATTTGTCATCGCATGCTCCCAACATATGTAGAGGTGATGGGAGACTATGAAGTTTGCCTGATAATGGCTTTGGCAGGTACCAGGTACCAAAGATAAATTAATTAAAACATAACTTTCGTCATTTTGTAAAGGTATATATGTTGCTTGGATACCTACTAGAAGATATTTCCTTAGTCGGCGGACAGTTTTGACAATCTCAACTCCTTGGCAGACAAACATTAATGTGTGGCCTCTAGGTCCGATGAATTTGAATATTTCTGTTATTTAACAATAATATGACAAAAATTCTATATAGGAGTTGTAGGGTTTTTAAATATGCCAATCCTAAAAATATTTTAATGTATACAGAGTGTTCCAAAAAAAAAAAATAAAAACTAACCTCACAGCAATTACTTTTTAGGGACACTCTGTATACATCGAAATAATTTTAGAACAAGCATATTTGGAAACCCTACAAATCTAATATATAGCAAGGTGAGTTTATATTTATAAGGTTGCGACATATCCTCAACTTTTAGGCGGTTCGAGGTCGGAGACGCAAGGAAGGGCACTTCACGGAGAAAAGTTGGCAAGACTGACTAAAATCAAAGCTGATGATCAATCCAGTGGCGTCTAGAATTTGCGCATTTCATTTTGCATTGTTTTGGAAGTGATATTTGTTGAAAGATGTAATTCCAAATGTTTTTTATTTAAAGTAAAAGAATTTACAACTTAATAATACTTAAAAACTGTTGTGTAAACGGTTGTTCTACTAATACAATAAACTGTATATCTCCGGCACTGGACAACATGGCCGAAAATGAGAGATGTGACGTCATAACACGTCAAAGCAATATGGCCGAATGTCGTAACCTTATATAGACCGAGTTTGCAGGGTTATCAGCAAAAGCATGGCTGCCACAATTAACATCGGCCGAAAAAAAAACCAAATACCAAAAATATGTTTAAATTTTATAAAAAAAATATCATATAATGCGGCCTTTTTAAAAGACATTGTATATTAAAATTAACATAAAATTAAAAAATATATATTTTATCTTTCTTTGTATCTCTTCAAGATTTAACTCTTACATAATAACATATTAAGTTTCGTTAAATTACAACACCCCCAATCATTAGGCAATTTGTTAGGATACCTTGTAATTTTCTAAGTTTTTTTTCTTCAGCCAGAATTTCTAGCAAATTACTATCATTTTCTTAATTTCATCAAATTGTATAGCGTGTTTATGAGGTGTATCATTCTTAAATTTTTCTTTTCTTTTGGGTATAAACGTGAGCTTAATATATGTATACAGGGTTGCCGAAAGTTTAGCATATGAATAGAAAATAAAATTACAGCATGTTTCAAAATTCACTACAAAAATTTTTAAGAGCGTGTTTTTAAGGTTAAAATAAGACTTTTCTATAAATATGTGTCCCAAAATGCAACCCCCCACCCTCAAAAAATTCAAGAGCCAAAAAAAGTAAAACAATCAAACCAAGAAACTAACCGCTTACTTCTTGCTTTTCTTGACAATGGTAAAAAATATACATGGTGTTTCATTTATAATAACAACGTTGTCCTATATCGGAAAATCGGCCATTTGGTTTTATATCAACGGAATGTCACAAACAAATTGCGACAAAAAAACTTTTAAAAATCTAAGGCTTTCTGCAAAAAAATAATAGCATCTGTGAATTACTTCCGGTTTAACCGGAAGTAATATAAAATTTGATAGGTCATTCCTGATATAAAACCTTTAATATATTCATAACCCAAGTCTTTTAGTTTTGGAGAAAATGGCGATTGAAAATGTTCAAACGACAGCACATTATGCAGTTTTATGGGAAAACAAATGAACATAACAAAAATTTAAAATGCTTGAAATAGTTCCTTTAAAAGACTCTACCTTAAGAGACCATTATAATACTACTTCTCGGTTTAGCCGGAAGTGCTGTAAAATTTGAACTTCCAAGTATGATAACCCTGTTAATTTTAATGGAACACCCTATATATTTTTTAAGATTTAAGTTCTTTTAGCTATTCCTGATATAAAACCTATGATATACCCATAACCAATATTTTTAAGTTTTAGAGAAACGGAGTTTGAAAAGGTCCGAACGACCTCACACTAAACAGGTTCATGGATATTGTGTCGTCGTCTGGACCTTTTCAATCGCAGTTTTCCTAAAACTAAAAAAGATAGGTTATGGGTATATTATAGATATTATATCAGAAATAGCTTAAAGAATTTAAATCTTTAAATCTTAAAAAATATATAGGGTTTTCCATTAAAATTACAAGGGTTATCATACTTGAAGTTTAAATTTTACAGCAGTAATTTTATAGTGGCAGAGTCTTTTAAAAAACTATTTTTAGCATTTTAAAGTTTTGTTATGTTCATTTGTTTTTCCATAAAACTGCATATTGTGCTGTCCTTTAGACATTTTCAAACGCCATTTCCTCCAAAAATATATATATATATATATATATATATATATATATATATATATATATATATATATATATATATATATATATATATATATATATATATATATATATATATATATATATATATATAATAAGAAAGTAATTTTCTTGAGCCTTAGAATAAACAATTTAATAAGAGTTTTAAATTCTTGGGCATAGAGGCTCCTAAATGACAAAAGAAAAGAAAACAAATACATAACCTGGTAGAAACGACTACTTGGCTGGTTATTTTAAAATTACGGAGTCTCAAATAAATGGATGACCCCGGGTCGCAATGAAGACGGTGACACGTGTTTCATCCTTGTTGGGAATCATCACAACCGCTGTACATTGCTGACAACTTGGCTATGTTTTCTAGTCGCCAAACATAATTCCTGTCGGAACGGTTTTGAAATTGCTTGGCGAGATGGCTCTGGCCGCTGAACTTACTTCCTTGTTCCGACAGGAATTATGTTTGGCGACTAAAAAACATAGCCAAGTTGTCAGCAATGTACAGCGGTTGTGATGATTCCCAACAAGGATGAAACACGTGTCACCGTCTTCATTGCGACCCGGGGTCATCCATTTATTTGGAGACTCCGTAATTTTAAAGTAACCAGCCAAGTAGTCATTTCTACCAGGTTATGTATTTGTTTTCTTTTCTTTTTGTCATTTAGAGCCTCTATGCCCAAGAATTTAAAACTCTTATTAAATATATATATATATATATATATATATATATATATATATATATATATATATATATATATATATATATATATATCATAAATAACTTGTAGAATTCAAATCCTAAAAATATACAGGGTGTTCCATTTGAAAATACGGTTGCACTAAAGAAAATAAATTGCTGGATAGTAATTTCGTTGGCACCCGGTATAGTCGGACACCCTGTACTACATTATTTTTTCAAAAACTAGATAAGAAGAAAAGAAAATTAGCCACATATGTTTAAATGAACTTTTTTCTTAAAATTAGCTAGTAACCCAACCCTTAATTTTTTTACCACTATTAGAAAACACTCTTTATGTGTTGTCCGTCGTATGTTGATTATCTCGTATAATAACTCAGCACCTTCCCTTAAACAACATTTTTACTTTTACTTAACAGCACTTACCATTGTTTAACATTTTTATGAAGCAATTAGTATGAAAATGTATTTTTAATCATGGGTTGGGACTGCATTAATTATCTGCTTTTTTACAATGTAATGATCCAAATAAACTAATCTGAATATTAATAGTTTTCTTGCATAACCTGTATAAAATGTATATTTCGGATTTAACATACCGTATGTCCTAAAAACGTATCTATAAATTAAAAACAAAACGTATTTTTTTCTTTAAACTGTAGACTAATTGGTTAAATATAGAAGGTGGTGACTAGAGTTAATTTATACAGGGTGTTCGTAAAATTTGGTGTTAAACGGCTATGATAGAATCTTCTTATTAAAATAGGAAAAAATTCATATAAACATATTTCCACCAATTTTCCTTCTCAAGATAAAGAGGATTAAACTTTAAAAAAAACTGTAAAATTTCGGAAACATTTATTTCAGTTAAATTTTTTAGACTAGGTATAAACGTAATTTAATTAGGTATTAATTGTGGACGTATAATAGTTAAAATTTTAAAACCCAATTTTTAAAAAAGAAAAAAATTCTCATTTTTCTTTTTGTGGTTTATGAATATGCAATTATAGAAGGAACAGTTTAAAAATATAAATTCGGTGCTCTTTGATAAGAAAAAAAATCACAAAAAGTTTAAAGCAAATAAATCGGCACGCTTGTCTTCGCGGCCGCCTTTGCGATATTTCTTTTATGATATGCCGGTTGATGCAGCTGGTCATCGCACTATGGGATAGAAATTATTTTTTTTTTGGTCAAAATTCTGAAACCTAAAATGAGGTGCTTTTTACTGGAAAAAATATTATATATTATTACAAAATAAACTAAAATGTCAGCTTGTTTGGTTAATTCGGTAGTATTCTAATCAGTAATCCGATGATTATTATCTCATAGGTATGATTTTTAAAATGGAATAACCTAAATATTATATCACCACCAAAAAATCTTTTAAAATGCTTTAAAAATACTCCATTTGATGTGTCTATCTCAATTAGTTTCGGAAATATGACCATCCAAATCTGAAAAATAATTTTAAATTATTTTTAGAAGCGTAATAGAGATACATCTTCCCAACTTTTTTTATTTTTTTACGTATAAAATAAATAAAAAACACTGTTTTCTTGGGTAGATTCTGTAGAATCCATATTTTTCATCAGAATGCTTTTATCTTTTAGCATATACAGTGTAGGACAAAACATATTAAATTTTAAAATGGAAAACCTGGAAACTGCATCGGAAAGACAACAATAGCTCTTATTATTTAAACTCTTTTACTTTTTTCAGTAAACAAGGCTAATAATAAACTAAATAGATTAAATGTTGTATATTTATGTTTACTTAAAATACATTTTCAAGTTTTTATTACCCCAATAGAAGTCGTCATATCCTTTTATAATTTTGCGTACATGTATTTTGGAGTATCTACTTTGAAATACACAGCATGAGCCATTAAAATTTCAAAGTTGCTTTTTGGCCAAAATAATGGATTTCTACCCCATAGCGTATCGGCGCGTCGCTGTAAGGATAGCGGCGCCTCTGTATAAAATAGTTCGATTGCAGGCGGCCTTTTTTATGTTTTTTGTATTATTTTCAAAGGGTACCGAATTTGTGCTTTTAAAATGTTCTTACTATAAGTGAATTTAATTCTTTTCTCTTAAACTAAACAAGATACAAAAAAAATAGGAGGGATAAAAGCTGTATTTTTATTTGCTTAATCCAAAGCAATTACAAAAATGTCTAAATAACATTGTTGAATTACAAAAAAAATGGTAAAGAATATTTAAGATATTTACAAAAACTATTTTTTTTACAAATTTAACACACTGTATGCTGAGAGCCGAGAAATTCTGGACGTGTTTATATGAAACTATTTCATTACTTGATGAGAGGATTCCACCCATGGGCGCAATTAGGGGTGGGGGGCTACGGTGGCTTAGCCCCTGAGAGACGACGATTAGCCTGCCCCAAAATTATTTACACATTTAAACTGTATTAATCTTAGTTCATAAGCTTGCGAAATGCGATTTGCGTATTGCGAAGCTTGTTCTGATTGGTCAATTTGTAACGACTTTCCGAATATTTCGTTACAAATTGATCAATCAGATCAGGATTCGCAATTTGCAAATCGCATTTCACAAGCTCATGAACTAGGCTTTAATGTTTTTTGGCAAATATACTTCTATAAACGGGGGCTTAAGCCCCCCTTAAAACCAGAGGCTAGTTGCGCCACTGAATTCTACCATGGCGTGTGTCCCCAGAGAGTCAAATGCCTTGAATTAATTTTTGACATGTACCAGACATCTTAAGCTTTCAAACTTTTTGATAATAAAAAATCGTTTTTGTTAGGCGCTCTTAGGATTTAAATTTTAGCATCCCAACAATGACTTAAAATTATACAAAGTGTCATGGAAAATCGATTACAGCACTATAAATCCAAGTTGCCTATACAAAGCTTTGCCCTGACCTGCCGTGCATAAAATTTTATTACGTACTATAATTTTTGGTTTGAAAACCTGAAAATGAATAAAAACACTCCATCTATTCATCTAACGCCACCACTGTCTTACCATCCTCACTCTGCTTGCTCATACCAAAGAGATCTTCCTCGAACACGGTAAACCTTTCTTAAAGCCCGGTAGATGTCTATAGTAGTGCTAATCTTGGAAGCTGCATGGACCAGAAAATTTACTCTCAATTTAACTGAACGGGTTTACATCGGATATTAGTTTTCAATAGAGTTACGTAGATGGCACATGGTACGTCTTAAATTGATTTTATTGAGGGTAAATGGGCATTTTAAATAAAAATTTAACGTTAATGGAGATGTATAATTACACAGGGTTTTTCAAAAGTTCGTAATATAAAGAAATTTTGTTTTATCATTATATTTAAATAAAATTTAAGTGTAGTGCTTCAAATTATAAAATATGCAGACTTGCACAGAATGTTGTTACTAATGCAATTTTATGTTTAAACGAGTGACTGAAGACTAAGAGAAACTATAAACAATGAATACAGGGTGTTTCAAAACTATGGGATCAAACTTTAAGGTGTGATTCCTTATGTCCGGAGTTGCTTCCTTACTGAGATACAGGGCGTTAAAATTTAAAAAAAGAATCAATTCTTTATAAATATTTTTAATATGCTAAGGCTGATTTGAATAAAATTTGGTACATTTATTTAAAGTAATAAGGCGCTTATTTAGCCCTTACTATATTGTTACTATTGGGTTCAGGGGCGTCGCTGTGGGCACTGCAACTTATATTATTGAAAAAAAAGACGCCACTGACTTTTTTGACGCTTTTATATCTTTTTATAATTAAGCAATTAATAATACAGCTTTTAATATTCTTTTTTGTGTCTACATTCGTTTTCGAGAAAAAATATTAAAGGTACTTTAATTTCTTCTAAAAAGTACCCATAGACAACATGATATTGTGACGTATATTTTGAATTATACAGGGCCACTTTACGTCACTGGGCAAATGTACCATATGGAACTATCTTTTTGGGACCATGAGACCGGTGGACCATCAAAACTTACTTTGCATTTTTAAAAATCAACTTAACTTATTTGACCAACTAAATTTAGTACGGGCATACCCTCCACTAGGGGTAGCCCGTACGGGGACTGAAATAAAACTTTAACTTTATACTTGACTTCACTAACTACTTCTTATCTAATCTTTTTCTAACTTCTTTTCTCTTTAAATATTAAATTTTTCAGTGTTTGTTTTGCATTTCTACGCGACCCAGTTTGTTTAATGTTTTTATTTTATTATTATAAGAGTAACCTAGAAAATTGTTTAATTTATGCTTTTAAAACCTTGACACCTCACGTATATCTTTATTTAGCAAAATTCCCAATGTTAAGTAACCTAATTAAAATGTATACTTATTTTAAAATTCCCAAAAGTGTATATTCTTAAAATTCCCCAAATGTGTACTTTTTTATACTAGGTGTTCACAATATACAAAGCAAAACTTAAAATAAAACAATTTTTTGCCTTAAAATAAATTTGCAGTCGTGTATTTTATCGAAAATTGTCATTTTTCCTATTTACTAAGATCGATATTTTTTATTTTTTAATTTTGGACTTAATTTTATGCTGTTTAGGGCTACTTTTTGAAATGACCAAAGTGGCTTCTATTTTTTGCTCGAAAACAAAGCAAGATACGAAAAAAAAAACACATGAGACTAAAAAGTTGTATTATTAATTGCCTAATTATAAAAAAATATAAAAACCTCAAAAAATCAGTGGCGTACTTTTTTTGCTCAATAATATAAGTTGCGGTGCTCACTGAGACGCCACTGGACCCATAATAACCATATGGTTAGGGCTTAATAAGCGCCTTATTATTTTAAATAAATGTAGTAAAATTTTATCCAAATTAGCTAATCACATTAAAAACATTTTAAAAAAACGGATTTTTTCTTAAATTTTAACGCCCTGTATCTCAGCAATGGCAGCAACTCCCAAAGTCAGTTTATATAAGGTCACGACATTCGGCCATATTGCTTTGACGTGTTATGACGTCACATCTCCCATTTTCGGCCATGTTGTTCAGTGCCGGAGATATACAGTTTATTGTATTAGTAGAATAACCGTTTATACAACAGTTTTTAATTATTATTAAGTTGTAAATTCTTTTACTTTAAATAAAATACATTTGGAATTACATCTTTCAACAAATATCACTACCAAAACAATGCAAAATGAAATGCGCAAATTCTAGACGCCACTGGATTGATAATCAGCTTTGATTTTACCCAGTCTTGACAACTTTTCTCCGTAGAGTGCCTTTCTTGCGTCCCCGATCTCGAACCGCCTAAAAGTTAAGGATATATAAATATAAACTAACTTTGGCAACTCCGGATATATATTTATAGGAACTTTTTTTATAAAATAAAATAAGAAATCACACCTTGAAGTTTGTTTCTATAGTTTTGAAACACCTTGTATAATGGTATAATAGAGCCATAAATTGACATTTTGCATTTTCAAAACCACATCCGGTTAAACCATTAGGTCTTTAATTTTAAATACAACCTAAGAAGTTTCCCATTTGGTAAGAACTTCCGAAGACACGCTATAGTACTTTTTTGTCAGGTCTTCTTGTGTTTTCCAGATAAATTCTAATTTATACAAATGTGCGTTTGGAATTCGCTTCATACTTTTATCATCTCAAAGAAAAACGTCTGTTACAATACAATGAATTTATCTGGCATGTCTTACTAAAACTGTTCCAGACAACCTCAAAACCGATAACTTCTTTCAGACTCCGTTTTCTATTGAAAAGCTTATCCAGTCTGCCCTTATGGATATTTCAATTTCCTAAAACGGATCGTAAACATCCCTTTTTCAGGCATTTTGCAGCAGGATAAGCGTCTGTATTCTGTAATGACGTTTTTTTTTCTAGTTGATACTGCGAAATACTTTACCGGTTAAATTGCACCTATAAAAAAATATTGTGCGCTTTTTAGCATTTTTGAACTATTAATGATATAAGAAGTAATAAAAAATTTAAAGGAAGATAGCGAGTAGAAGTGTTTAATGTTTTTAGTACTGCGTTTAGTGACGAGGTTGACAGAAATGTCACACTTTTTGGTGTATAAAATTTTCTTCCTAGGGAAATAGGAAAATTAAACCTTAGATCTACTGTATAAAAGAAGACATACATACATTTTATTCTAAGTTTATATACGAAAAGTATTAGAAAATTAATTAATTTAAAAGACAACTAAATTTGATTAAGAATGCTTCTGTTAGAATTTAGTATAATTATATTTGAAATGTGTACTTTAGTATTGTTTTATGGGTGTATTTTCTGATAATCCGATCCTAAATAATAAACCACATATCATCTCAGTCTACAGGGTGTCCAGTAACTTTGCCAACAAACTTTCGGGTTTGATTCTCTATTTAAAAATAAAAGGAAACCTTTATATAAATATATGTTCTAAACGTCATACTTTTAAACTACAGGGTGGTAAAAACTAAAAAAAAGTTAAAATTTTAAGAAAACATGTTTACCAAATGAGTTTTATTTGAAAAATTTAGGGAACTTTTTAAAAATAAAATTTAAGATAATACCAGAATAATTCACTTCAGAGTAAAAAGCGTGGGGTGCATTTTACTATTTTTTCATAACTTTTCCCTCATAGATATTTACAAATGAAATAATTATAACATTTAATATATTAAGCACCCCACGCTTTTATTCTGAAGTGAATTATTCTGTTATTATTTTAAATTTTATTATAATTATATTTTTAAGGTATATAATTATGATTCATTGTTTGACCTTTTATTACTGTAATACAAACTCTTTGTAATAAAAAATTATTTTCTAATTTTCAGTTCGGTTGCATATAAAAGCGTGTTTTTTTAGTTTTTTTAAACTATTATTTATTTTTCATTTTTTAGTTCCGTAAATCAATTAGTTTTCTGCAGACATGTGATATTGAAATATTTCACGAACTATTTCGTAATCTAATCATTTCATTTAAAGCTTCACTGTTGCATGGGGTTTCAGAACGCAACTACTCTGAACAAATTTCTGTCAGCGTTATGTTGAGAGTACGTCCGAAACTGCACGCATGCGCAGATCGCGCACTAGCTCTATCTCTGTTACCCTCCTACAGAAAATCTATAAAGGAATTTATTTATCCTGGCGATCCTACTCAGGATAACGGGATACTGTTTGCAGATTATTGTATTGTCATGGGTCCTTGATACGTGTGCAAAGTTTCAAAGAAATCAAATCGCTGAAAGTTGGTGAAAATTAAGTTTAAAGATTCCGTTATATACATACATACATACAACCCAAGCTAATAAAAGCGTGTTAAAAATATAGTGAAGTAAGCATAGATATGTTTCCCGAAATCCTAAAAAATACCTAAATTGGTATACATATACATATTATTATAGAAAAACGATTTTTTCTTAAAATTTTAACATACTGTGGTTGAAAAAAAAAGACATGTATCATATAAATATACAGAGGGTAGTACAAAAACGGTATTATTTTTATTATTTTTTTTACATATGTGAATGTTTTAAAAACATTTCAAAAGTCAGTGGGGGTAAATCTAAAAACCAAAGTATTTAAATAAAAACCCATTTTTATGGCATAACAATTTATGGCTTATTTTAAAACCTTTTTATAATAGAAAAGCAACGTTGTTAAAATAGATATCTTAAAAACAAAACGTTGTCTTCTAAAAATTCTTTCAAATTCGGAATCAGCGCCAAAAATCATCACTATCGGCGTGGTATTCGATAAGTAAACAATTACTTATCTTTCTTATTGATATTTCAATCACTATGTTATCAAATCACAGATGCACTATACAGAATCAGCTAAATAACATAACACATAGGTAATATGCGGAAAAGAGTCAATCGTCTCATTAATGATCCTTCACTTACAGAAAGGCTCCCTCTCTTGCCCATCATCGGGCTGTGGGGGATTTATCGCTTTTTTATCGGTACTTCCATGGCTTCTGCTCTGAAGCATTGTCCAGTATAGTTCCTCCACTCACGGTTCCCAACAGAGAAATTCGTGGTTCCTTGATTGTATTGCAAATATAGCTGTAATTTTAGAGCTTATCATCGTTTATTCTTTTATATTATATATACCTTATTTTACTACAGTTGGTAAAAATGGATTTATTTTAATTTTTTGCAGCCAATGCCCTTGCTTTCGTTTCGCTTCCTTACTCTCATGTCTAGTACTTCCAGTCTTATGATATTATATTTTACTAACTGTAGTTGTATAAGGATTGTCATTTAGGGGTCTTAAACCTACGTTATTTTATATTATGTTATACTCTGAAATACTACAGCTGGTACAAAATAACATTTTCTTTAATTTATGTATGTAGAATGACAGACATGACGTTAAAACAAATTCAATGATTATGTCAAAAAATTTCCACTATAATTCTCTCCAGGGTACCACAGACTAGGAGAAAAAAATTCGATAAATACTTGTGTTGTCATGGCAATGCAACCAAAACTCACACATTTGATTGGTCAAAAAACAGTGAGTGTGGGAATTTTATTTTAACATCAAAAGATTAGCCGCTTGTTATGCTCATTTTTTTGCAAGAGAGTAAGTAACGTGTCTCCGGGACGGTTAGAAGGTTGTAAGCTCCATGGGCGCACCAGTCTCTGTGCAAAAGAACGGGTAGAAATCATGACACCGAGTTGCGTTAAACAAGGATTGTGAGATTTTATATATATGAACTGAATAACTGCAGGTGGTTATAAATTGTTAGAGTATTGTTCAAGTATTACAGTATTGTAAAGTGGCTTCATCCGCAAAACGGCGCATGTCTCTCGGCCATTCCCAACTGAAAAGCAGATTGTTAAACGAAGCCGATTATACAGTGGCAGAATGGATCATTTGGTAGCTTGTTTAAAGATCTTACTATAAAATATAAGAAGGCTAAACTTTTATTATTTTCAAAGAGTACACTTTAAGATTTTTTTTTTAACTATATTTCAAAGGTATATCGTGTAAGTGACTGTTAGCGGCGACACGCACGTGCGGAGGAGCGTTCTAGAGTTCCGCATCCTTTTATCACCGTATCTTGAGGAATGGCGGCAGTTTTATCTCGGATCGCTGTCTTGATTTAGAAGTCAAAGACCAGTTGCCCTTAGGTGCCAGCAGCCCATTTAAAGTGTTTTTCAGTCTGGAACAAACAGAGGCATTCGGAGGCAGAGGAGCGCGTACAAAGATACTCTTTTTCGACGCGGTGACACGTTGCGTCATTTTGAATATTAGCTCCAATAACGATGCATTGGTCACCAGACCGAGACGCAGCGCCTAGTAACGAGCCATGCTCAAGTCTACTTGTGAATTATTGACCATCCACCAATATCAATCCATTACAGTGTTCAGCCTGATGGAAATGTGGGGGTCCGTTCTGCCGTACCCCTGTATTAGAAATGGATCTAATTTAAATTATGGACGATTGTATTCAAAGAAAAATGTGCGTTGATGAGGTGGGGTGGAAGGCGTCTGATTTACGGAATTGCAAACAAGAAAAGGGGAGTATAATTCCACCAAAGAAGCTGATGGAGCTGGGTGGATTAGTAGCTGAAATAATGCTGTTAAACTAGTAGATATAAAAACAACTATTTCAAAGATTGCCATATCTGTGCTTCCCCAGAAACTGGAAAAATGTGTCAGACATGTATTTAGAAACTAGAGGCTAAAATGTAGTCTTTGGATATAATAGTAGATACAACTGTTAGACCTCTGAATTATTATACAAGTAGACTCATATCTTGACTCCCAGTGGTGATGGTATGTCAAGATGGAAGGATGTGGTAACTGGATGTGGATTATGTAGCATATTTGGATTAGGTATGAATTTATATTTTAAATAATTATTTTTTGACTATGCATTTTTATTATTATTATTTTCTTAATAAAATGAGTTGACTTATGCTTTATAATTCCTTATAACTATTTTAATCTTATTGAGTATACTATAGAGATTTTAAAATGATTTTCACATATAAAAAAGAACTAGTTTCATTTTATAAACTGTTTAAAAAGGTAAGTTCAAAAATAAACTCAAGCGCACCCTGTAAAGTTTTTAACACCTTATTCCATGCTCAAATACGGGTAAACATCTGTTATTTCTTTGTATTTGGCAGTCCAGTTGTGGTACAGGCGTAGTCTTCCGGCTGAGAAAGGTGCCGTTGCATATCAGTGCATTACAGTGAAATTGAAGAAAAAGGAGATATTTATACTCGGACTAACGAAAGAATCAGATTGCCATAAGGTCGTGATTATTGCTCTCTCTTTCCAGAAATAGAGTATAGTGTAATTGCTTCCTGGAATTTCTTGAGGCCACGAATGATTTTAGAAGGAAATTATTTCGGAGCCGCGGGCGAGGAAAATTTTCTTAGAATATTCGTGGCCGAACAAATTCCCAGAATAATTTAGGCACGTGTGGTATTCAGGAAAGAAAATTTTTCAAGATTATTATTTAAATAATATTCTTTTAAATTAATATTTGTAACTTTGACACGAGCTTTAAAATTTTACACATAAAATAAATATTTTCCATTTTATGAATTATAGTTGCAAATACTTAACTAACTATCTTTCAATTTTAGAGCTTATCATCGTTTATTCTTTTTATATTATATATACCTTATTTTACTACACGCAGCCGGTTGGTAAAGAAATAGTTTATTTTAATTTTTAGACCAATACCTTCTTTCGTTTTGCTCTTTACTTATGTCTAGTACTTCGGTCTTGTGTTATTTTACTAGCTGTAGTTGTATAAAAGGTGTCATTTAGAGTCTTAAAACCTTGTTATTTTATATTATGTTATATCACGAATGCTACAGCTGGTACAAAATAGCATTTTCTTTAATTATGTATGTAAATGGCAGACTGTGACGTTAAAAACAAATTCAATGATTATGTCAAAAAAAATTTCCACTATAATTCTCTCAGGGGGTACTGAGCAGGAGAAAAAAATTCCGATAAATACTTGTGTTATCATGAAAATGACGGCCGAGCTACATTGAGTTGGTCAAAACAGTGGTAACAGATTTTATTTTAACATCAAATTACGCTGTTAAGTAATAAATTTTTTTATACTTATCCAAATACACATGTTTCAACACTGCCCTCAAACTACCAACGAGGGTTGTAGGAAAAAATTGGGCGTCTCGTCAAGAAGCTACTCACACGAAGGTGGCTTTATTGGTAGTAAATAGCTAATAAATTCTAACTACATATATATGTATTTTATAAAAAAAAGTTTTTATACACATATACTTCGGGCTTACTTCATTTTTATGAGATACAGGGCGTTAAAGATTAAAAAATCAGTACAAATATCTTAAGACTCCTTTAAAGGACTTGAATAAAATTTCAGTTTAATTATTTAATGTAATAGGCAAGCATGAGCTCTACTAGATTAAGACTTTTAGGTCAGTGGCATCTCAGTGGGCACCACGTCCCAATATTAGAATTAAAAATGCATACACTGGCACTGGTTATACTTTCTTGATTTTGAAAAAAAATGGGGGGGTGCTTTAAGTCATTCTAAAAAA
>JACEGR010010335.1:0-19582 GCA_014170235.1 Listronotus bonariensis
GGCACTGCCTGGCAGTATCTATTTTTGGTTTTTACATTTATTTATTTATTGACCCTGAGTATAATCAGTACATGTATTTAAACTTAGCTTAAATGCAATTAATCATAATAATGATATAATTTCGGTTATCCCATAATAAACTTTAGTCTTTAATTGGCGCCTAGCGATATAACATAAAAATGGAGGCGCTTAGGTTCACGGGAAAAACGAAAATTTTGGAATATGTTAAAATTTCTATTCCAGAAATTTCAGAACCTGATCAGGTGTTGATAAAGGTTGCTTTTGCTGGTGTTTGTGGTACAGATCTGCATATTATAGGGGTAAGAAATAACATTTTAGGAATGTTTATTCAATAGGTTATAGGTTTACAAATATACAGGGTGGCCCACCATATTCGACACGGTCTGTAGCTGGATAACCATGGGGTTTAAAAAAAAGTAAATACTGGAACATATACAGGTCGGATAAGACCACAGTATAAAATTATTTTAGTCTATACTGTCTCAAAAAAGTGTGACGTATCAAAGTTATATTTTTTTAAATGAAACACCCTATATTTTATGACGGTTTTAGATTCTACTTTAAAAAATAACTCAAGTTTGTTTAGTACTAAGTGTCTAATTTTATTCGTTTTTGTGATATTTGATTTTTTTGAAAAATGCAGAGGTAAAATTAAATTGATTTTACTTTAACACTTTTAACACTTTAAACTTTAAAATGTGTAACAAGATTAGAAAAAGTCTGCTATATCATACGTAGGTCAAATCAAGATCAAATATTGTACATGGTGATCAAAAAATAATTTAAATTTTTCAGAAAATCAAATAGCCATATCTCTCTTATTTTAAATGGAACACCCTGTATTTTTTTACGTCACATGATAACAAATAAAATACTCTTTTAAATGGTGTATAGGTTGCCTATACCTATCTTTTGTGCTTTTTAGTAAAATCTGTTTTTACAAATTATTAGTCCAAATGTTTATTTCAATTAAAGTTGGCTGTGACATAGCAGCCATTAATATTTTTCTTAAGAAAATAACAACGACCATTTATTGATTACTAGTGTTTTAGTCAGTTTAAAAGAAATTTCAATGATTTTAAATAAAAACCCTTCTTCTACAACAACAAGATGATATAATACTGGTAGGATGTGAAAAAAATGGTTTTCTTTAGTCTAGAGTTAATCCTGAAAAATATTTTTAGGAGAAATCATCTGATAACCTTAATAGTTGTTTTAAAAAATTTGGCACAGTGATTATGAATAATGGAAGAAACGAGTTATAGGTCACAGAATGTCGTCATAACTGACCAGAGGCGTTATTAGGATTGTTTAAAAACACAAGTTTTATCATTACCACATTCAGCTGAAATAAGTAGCATTATAAGCAACTAATGAATTTTGTTCTGTGAATTTTAAAAATAGTGGCAGATAATACAAAATCTTTTAATTTTGTGCTTTTTTCCAACAAATTTACATTTTGCAATAACGGCTTAGTAAATAGGCATAGCTATATCACAGCCTATTTACATTTAAATAGACATTTGGAATAAAAATATGTTAAAACGGAATTTACTTAAAAGTATAAAAGATAGGTATAGGCAACCTATACAGAGCATTTGGTTTGTCATCATGTGACAAAAAAAAAACAGGGTGTTCCATTTAAAATAAGAGAGATATTGCAATTTGACTTTCTAAAAAATTGAAATTATTTTTTGATCACCCTGTACAATCTATGATCTCGATATGACCTACGTATGATAAGGCAGACTTTTCCTAATCTTGTTACAAATTTTAAAGGTTAAGGAGTTTATTTTGTTAAAATAAAATTAATTTAATTGCACCCCTGCATTTTGAAAAAAAACATCAAATATCACAAAAACGAATAAAATTAGACACTTTGTACTATTAACAAACTCTAATTATTTTTTTATGTAGAATCTAATAACCGTTATACAATATAGGGTGTTCCATTTAAAAAATATAACTTTGATACGTCACACTTTTTGAGACACCCTGTATCGACTAAAATAATTTTATACTGTGTTCTTATCCGACCTGTATATGTTTCGGTATTTACTTTTTAAAAAACCCCATGGTTATCCAGCTACAGACCGTGTGAATATGGTGGGCCACCCTGTATATAAAACAACTAAAACTAAACTGTGTAAAATAATAACTTTTTAAGGGCCTAGAGATATATTCTCCTTATACTATAATTTTTTGTTTGACAAAAATAAACAAGAACATTTTGGAAATGTCTACTTTTGTGTAAACTTTGACTGGATTATTATAGCAGGGGAGCCCACGATGCTAAATGGGGATTTGCTCGAGGGTTATAGAGACCTATTAGGTTGCAAAGCTTAAATAATAAGAAAAAAAAATGTTTTATAATGTATACCTTTTCAACGGTGGGGGAAGCGGCTATAGATTTTTAATATGTCAAAAAAATACTGATATAATTTCGGCTTGTGGAAATCGTTCCGGTCGTATCGGATTATATATTTTTCGTTATCCTTAAATTATTTTCTCTAAAATAAAAAAATCCACGCTTGAGAATGTCAAAATGATGTTTTTGTAGCCCTCCGGTTTCTTTACGTCATCGTCACTCTCAAATTGTCAGATTAGTGGAATATACTAGGGCTGGCAAAAACCGGAAAAAATCAAAACCGGTTTCGGTTAAAACCGGTTAACCGAATATTTAAAAACCGGTATTAAAAACCGGTATGAAACCCCCCAATGCGACAGTTTTGCATAACCGCCTGTAGCGCTTCCAACCAATCAAATTACACATCCCTGTGCTACTGTAGTCTAGGTACACCCCCTGCCTCAGTAGTCAAGTGTCATTCAGTTTGGTTCTTTTAAATCGATAACAATCGATATAATCATTTTTAATTCTCAAAATTGAAATAAATGAGAAAAAAATAACTACTTGACATCTCTGCTTTTAATATAAAACAGTAAATACCATACGAAATTACTATATACCTTTTTTCATGCAAAAGTGATTTTCAAACAGTGCGGACATCAAGATCGTTTGACTAGGTAAGGTTGCCTCGTAAGCCTTGCAACATGGCGGACCGTACGTCACATATGTATTTTGCTCATTATTTAATGAAGTTTTTAACAGTGTAGTTTGTGTTTTTTGTCAATATTAAAGAAATACTTTTAAATACTGTTAATTCCAGTTGTTACCGTAATTTCGTTATTTCCTATTAATAAATTATTTAACAATGATTATTCTAGCTGATTTTTAAATATTGTATATCGCGCTCTTTCGCCCTCATAGTATTATCCGTCTAAACATCCTTGTTGGCGCCAAGGAACCAGCAGGGTTACGTTCATAAATCATTACAAAGTACACATTTCTTATATTTCTGTTACAGAGATCGTTCCTAAATGTATTATTTATTACACTGCTTTCTGTCTTACAGCGTTCAAAAATAGTCTGGAAATGTAACTCTGTATTACATTCTTTCCGTGCTCACAAGCGCGGTAGCAATTTACCGATTTTGCGCATTTCATATTTGTCTCTTAAAAGAATAGGAAACAAACGAAATTTTTATAATTTTTAGATTTAAAAGTTTTTAAAAAGAAATAAAAAACATTTTGCTGATGCTACTAAGGTTGCCAGAACAACTTTTTCCATTTTTAGGCTCTTTTTAGTTAGCTACTAATTTTTCTCCAAACCACAAAATACCTACAAACTTTTTCAAATTCAAAACAAGGATAATATCTTTATACAAACACATATATACATATATATACAGGATTTTTTTAATGTATTGCATTAATAAGTATTGATTTGTTTATAAATTTATTTATAGTATATTAAAATTGTAATTTATACTAGTTTATAAATAAATAAATAAATAAACATCTTTAATTATTTTCCGTTACATGCCAGGTTACAAGGGACATTTACATTTCATTTCCCGAGTGGCGGTCAAAAATTGCTTTTACAATGTAATACATTTCAAATGTCATTTTCATTCAATTACAGAGTACAAGGATTACTTTACATTTTATTTATGAACGCACTCCAGTGCGGTACATATGTGACGTAATGAGGCAACCTTACCTAGTCAAACGATCTTGTGCGGACATGTCTTGTTTTGATCAATTTTTATATAGATATTTAACAAGTTTTAATCAGCTATTATAGATTATACTTATTCTATCTTTTGTTTGTAGTCTATTATAAAAACGTTGCCTATTAAAATGTTTATTATATTGTTATCTGCAAACCTATTTATAAATTAAATTTATTTTTGTTTCTCCATAACAAAACACGCATTTTTAATTAACACGCTTTTATTAACTTGGGTTGTAACTATCTATCTGGCTGCCTATGTAACGGAATCTTTGAGCCTAATTTTAACCAACTTCCAGCTATTCGATTTCTTTGAAACTTTGCACACGTATTAAGGACCCATGACAATGCAATAATCTGCAAACAGTATCCCGTTATCCTGGTTAGGATCGCCAGGATAAAAAAATCCTTTATATTATAAAAACAACACCTAGGATGCCATCTGTTGGAAAAATTTCAAACTTTGCTATTAAATGAAGAAGAAATTTTTTAGTGGATTGCAAAATGTTGGCAACGGTCCAAACATTGCCTGGATTGCCATCTGTTGGCAAAATTTGAAACTTTGCTACTTAATGAAGAAGAAATTTTTTAGTGAGTTGCAATCTTTTGCAAATTTTAAAATTTGCTACCATTGTCATTTCATAGGGGGCTGGTTATTTTCTTTTTGCTGCTTAATTAAATAGTATGTTCTAATTTACTGTTATATTAAGAATTTTGTGCAATATAACGAACTAAAAAATGAAAAATAATTAATAGTTTAAAAAAACTAAAAAACACGCTTTTATATGCAACCGAACTAAAAATTAAAAAATAATTTTTCATTAAAAAAAATATTTTCACTTCATAGTAAAAAGCGTGGGGTGCATTTTACTATTTTTCCATAACTTTTCCATCATAGATATTGGCAAATATAATAATTATAACATTTAATATATTAAGCACCCCACGCTTTTTACTATGAAGTGAAAATATTTTTTAATGAAAAATTATTTTTTAATTTTTAGTTCGGTTGCATATAAAAGCGTGTTTTTTAGTTTTTAAACTATTAATTATTAGATAATAAACTTATTTCTTATCAGTGGAAAATTTAGCTAAATAATTTCCAAATCTTAATTACATTACTGTATTACCATCTCCATCCATATTAGAAAAAAAAATATTTGTATACACGTCGTGCTGGCTTAACAAGTTCAAATAAACTTTCAGTATGTTGAACACTAGCAGATAGAGATTAGACAAGGAATGCCTGCATGAAACATTTGCTCGCGGGCTTGCATAGTTGTTGATTAAAACAAATGATCGTAGATTTTCGCTCTATTTATAAAACAAATTTTAAAAACTATACACAATTATTAATGTGTTCTTTTACTTTTAACAAAACAATTGAAAAAAATACATGAATAAAGGTACCTTGAGATTAGCATTGCTTTATTTTTCTATTTTTAGGGCGAATTTCCATGCAATGAAGGGACAAGAACATTGGGACATGAATTTTCTGGAACTGTGGTAAAAATTGGAACTGATGTAAAAAATGTTAAAGTTGGTGATAGAGTGTCCGTGGATCCAAACGAGTAAGTTTAATGTTTTTAAAGTATCACAAATACACTGAATAACCAATAAAAAAATGCATGGAGTTTTATATCACAAACCTTACCAAACAAGCAGGTTTCACCTTACCTTAAGTTTAGTTTTATTGTTGTTCGAATTTTACCCAAGTTATTAGTTAACCACTTTAAAAACAAAGCAGGTGATATGTAGTTCTCTCTCTCTCTCTATTTTTTTTCTTGGTTTTGGTCCCTTCAGGTTCAATCCACCACTCTCCCCCTTCCGGACTATGCTTTCCAGGGCTTCGTCGGCGGAAAATCTGGATAATCGAGCTCGTAGTTCCCAGAAATTCAAAAAGAAAACAAAAATATTTCTTCAATCGATGCAATGCATAAATTGTCGGCTGTCAAACCAAGATCTGCTACTGGTGTTACGTATAACCTTCACTTTCACTACTGACAGTTCTCATGGCACGCCCATCTATTTCCCGCCATTTGAGAAATACCTCGAATTCACCACCTAACAGGATACCATCAGCTTATAGGAATCTTCGCTCACAGCGCTTAGATCCAGAAGAAAGATGCCGTCAATTTAGCGTGAATCTTTCCTTGATCCCCGAAGGTAAAAAACGTTCGTATGACACCTCTAGCCGCCACTCCGGGAAGAACTTTGTAGTCCTCTACGCACGTCCGCACTGTCCGGAGGTCAAACAAAAACCGTGATATGTAGTTTTCGATGTGTTTTTGGCACTGATCTCGATGGGTTGCCAATGTTATTACCTGCGCGAAACAAAAGTTACATTTCATGGGCGAAAAAACGGGTTTGTACGCACGCAAATTGAGGGTGAACGCGCCTGGCGCCAAACAGACTATCCGCATTATCGGAAAGAACTTATCGACGGCGTCCTGGTTTTCCGTTCGGAGTACGGTAGCTAATGAGCGTCACGGTCAGACCGCGGACGGAGGGTACGGGGTGCCGGTGTTTGTATTTTGCCACGGCTTTTAAGTGCGCATGTTTGTCCACCCGTCCATTTGTTTACTGCGCGAGGTCGTAAAAATCCGAAAAATGCTTCTTGCCACTGCGGATCTAAATGTAGGTTATCTATGATTTTTGGCTTCTAAATATCTCCAAAAACTGAAAAAAAATGCGAGTCATGTTCAGCGATTAAACGGGAAAGCGTTTCGATTTTGTGAGTTATGTTCGAGCGATTTTCTAAATAATAAAGGGCGCTGGAGCAAAACTAGCCGCGGATTAGCGAGTCCTGCATACGACCCACTAATCCTTAATAAATTGCAAAAAAACCCTTAAAATTGATGTTTTTTGAGGTTGGGAAAACTTGTTGAAATGATGGTCAAGTTCTGACCACGGATTCGCGTCAAGAAAGCAAAAATACCATACCATATATCTTTTTTCTGCAAACTAGCTTAATTTTTATATCATTTCTGCCATTTTTTACAGCGGATGCCGGTGTTGCGACCATTGTCACTCGGGAAATCCCCATTTTTGCAAAGTAGGAGGAATCCAAAACACCATCGGAATTCATAGAAATGGAGGATGGGCAACCTATGCTCTGGTTCCAATGACAACTGTTCAAAAATTACCAGATTCGATAACTTTGGAACAAGGTTTGTAAATAGTAATAATACAAATATTAAAAGAGTTTTAATTTTTAATGTTACTTTATTAATTTTATATGTAATGGTAATTGTTTGGGTACATGCTAGGAAAAATGGGACCTCTTCGGTCCTGGTCTCGGGGTATAGCGAGCTGACCCTGTTCAGCCCTATTACTCTCTATGAACTGGCCGGTCGCCTGAAGCAAAATAAAGAAAAAACGCCCCAAAAAACCCAAAAAATCTAATTAAAGTTCGACATTTTGGTTGCAAATCTGCCACCGTTGTCAAGATAAAATAAAAATTTGTAATTTTTGTAACCACACTGAAAAAAAGATATCTTAAAACAAAAGCCTTAGATTTAATTTGAGAGAATTGTGACTTTCATATGTGTTAAAGAAATAGGATCTCAAACAGAAAAAAATATGTTTTCAGCTTTGCGTACTTAATTCAAAAAAATGCGCTTTTGTAATAAAAATAACCTTATTTTATTTAGTGGCCCCAATGGGTCTACATTAAAGAACGATGTATTCCGTTAAAAACATCGAGCGCTTTCCCACTGAGAGATTCTTTCTTTAAGACAAGATACTAAATACCACAGACTAAAATAAAATTTAATTCAATTAAGATAATTATATTAAATAAACAACTAGTTCTCTTTTTGATAGTTAAGAGAGGATGTTACTGACTGACATGAGGGCTTATCATGTCATTCACCGAGACCTCTTTTCTCCATCGATGGTGCGTTTTGCCGAACCTCATAGGACTTATCAAACTGGCTGTCCCGGGTCCAAGTTGAATAATACGAATAACAAGTGTATCCTTATCGTACCGTTGATACCGTACTAAAAAGCATAATTCAGTGAATACTTATATTAAGGGAATAGGTTCAGGTTCTTTGACATAAAGGTTAAAGATTTTGGTATAGGTTCTTAAAATAAGAACCTATTATTTTAAAGAAAATTCATTAATATTTTGATAGAAACATTTAATATTTCTTTTGTTTAAAATCTTAAAACTTATATTTAAGATATTAAAGAGCTTAAATCATAAATCTTTAGGTTCTTATTTCTTGATTCTGATATTCTTACAATAATACTAAGGATATTTTAATTTAAAGAATTTCTTTTACATTAAAGACATAAATTAAATTATTTTTTCTTCCAGTTTAAGAACCACTATTATTTTAAAGTAAGAAATAAATCTTGGTTTAAAAGCAAAACTATTCAAAAAGAATGCATATTTTTAAAACCTTGTATTTGCTTAAAACAAGACATTTTTTTCTGTGTGCAGAACTAACCAGGACCGAAAAGGTCCCATTTTATCCTAGATTGAGGCGTCTATCCAAACAATTATCATCGAATAAATGAATCCGCCTAACTAACTAACCAGAACTAACTAGAACTAACCAATATAAAACATATCTTAAATTTATTTTATAATATATTTTTTTAGGAGCCTTAGCTGAACCCCTCTCCTGCTTATCCCACGGATGGGACTTGCTTAATCCAGTTCCTGTAGGATCCAGGATCCTTATTATTGGAGCCGGTATAATAGGCAACTTGTGGGCATCTTTATTGCACCTACAGGGACACAGGAGAGTCACTGTTTCGGAACCCAATTTGAGCAGACTAAATGGTGTTAAAAATTGGGTAATTATGTTTATAACTTCACTTAATTATAGAATATTCTGTGTCCTGTCGAATTTGGACAAGTGTATTCAAGTTCCAATCAATGACACAACCTATTTATTTAACCACCTGGTACATAGGTATATTGTGAACACCCTGCATAGAGTGGTATGTAAAATTTAATAATTTAAAAGTAAATAAATAAAAAACTATTTTTAACTAAATTTCTATGTCATGAAATAGAGGTACAGGGTCAAGATGTTTAATCACCAAAACAAACGAGTTCAAGTTTGTATATATACAAAAATTGATATAGATTGATAAATGATGAAAATGAAAAATGATAAGAGTTATTAGAAGTTTTGAGTGACATTAAGTAAAGAGTAAAAGTTTTGGTTAAACTGGTACGGGCTACCCAGAGTGCAGAGTATGGTTAAACTGGTACGGGCCACCCAGAGTGCAGAGTATGCCTGTACTAAGTTAAGTTAGTTTCTATATTTTCAATACTATTGTTTCTCAATCGGTCGCAGAGGTTAGCGGAGGGCATTTCGAAAAATCGCTCTGTAAAAAATAGGATAACAAAAGAACGGGGATTAAACTAAAAAGAACTGATTGGCTTATTGGCAAATATACACCAAAGATACGCAGACGTTTTATATTTGCAAAAATGTTTTTGAATTTATTTTTGTTGTGTTGTTGTGCCCTTCTCTATCGTTCGCTTTTGGTTTAAGCTTTTTAAAGTTATTCGTATGTCAGAACTAACTCCACAAAAAATTAAGAGCATCCTGGCTTAAAGCTTAACATACTGGAATAATTGGTGGCTTAAAAAAATAGAAATTGGTAAATCATCGTTTTGAGGCTCACAAAGACCTTTCTTCTTTCTTTTAGGTTACACCTGCTTTTATAAAGTTTTATGTGTATTAAATATCTTACCACTACTAAACTAATGTCCTAAATATTTAGGTCCTTAGAACCAAAATAGCCTTTAAAAATGTTATATGTTGTTGGATATAACTCGGAATTCAATTTTTAGGGGAAGATGCATAAAAATAGAATTATAATAAAATTTAAGATAACAGAATAATTCAGTTCAGAGTAAAAAGCGTGGGGTGCATTTTATCTACTATTTTTTTATAACTTTTCCTTAATAGATATTTACAAATGAAATAATGATAACATTTAATATATTAAGCACGCCACGCTTTTATTCTGAAGCGAATTATTCTGTTATTATCTTAAATTTTATTATAATTCTATTTTGAGGTATATAATTATGATTCATTGTTTGACCTTTTATTACTGTAATACAAACTCTTTGTAATGAAAAATTATTTTCTAATTTTCGTTCGGTTGCATATAAAAGCGTGTTTTTTAGTTTTTAAACTATTATTTATTTTTCATTTTTAGTTCGATATATCAATTAGTTTTTAAAAATAAATGCTCCAGTTTATTCACTAAAAAATTCCTTCGCCATTTTGTCAAGAGACACAGAGGATCTGTAAAGGAATTTATTTATCCTGGCGGTCCTAATCAGGATAACGGGATACTGTTTTTAAATTATGCATTGCATTGTCATCGGTCCTTGATACGTGTGCAAAGTTTCAAAGAAATTTCATTTTCATTTTTTAGTTCGATAAATCAATTAGTTTTCTGCGGACTGTTTCGTAATCTAATCATTTCATTTAAAGCTTCACTGTTGCATGGGGTTTCAGAACGCAACTACTCCGAACCAGTTTCTGTCAGCCTTATGCTGAGAGTACGTCCGAAACTGCACGCATGCGCAGATCGCGCACTAGCTCTTTCTCTGTTACTCTTCTACAGAAAATCTATAAAGGAATTTATTTATCCTGGCGATCCTAATCAGGATAACGGGATACTGTTTGCAGATTATTGCATTGTCATGGGTCCTTGATACGTGTGCAAAGTTTCAAAGAAATCGAATCGCTGGAAGTTGGTGAAAATTAAGCTTAAAGATTCCGTTACATACATACATACATACAACCCAAGCTAATAAAAGCGTGTAAAACTCATTTTTAATGTTTACTATTAAATTAAATTAGATCATCTTGAAGGTGAATTGTAATCCTCTATCACTGCAACCTGCTCAGGTTTATTGGTCGCCCGGCTTTCTAATCAGACTCTACAAGCATAAGAGTAGTTCCTTGGGAAATGTTGCCGCTTTAGTTTTTCTTCACCCAGCCTTGTAAACCGCAGACCACAAAGAGCTTTACAATAGCACCATATGTCTTCTGCGGTTTCTATTTCTTCTTGGCAGAACCTGCATAGGTTTTTTCTGCCAGGCATATTGTTTCCATTGATGTTTATTTAGTCTGCAATGACCTGTTAGTTGACCCACTATAATTTTTACTGCCTTCCGGTTGTAATTCAGAAGGTCTTTAGTAAATTCTGGCGAGTATGCCTTGATGAATATTTTCGCTTGACGCTGCCCTGGTGTTCTTATCCACCAGTCTTGGGATACCCGTATGATCCATGATCTAATAGATGACCTTACTTAGCATGATTGAATTACATAGGTAGGGCTTGGGGATTACCATTGCCCTGCCAGCACTCTCTTTTGCCACGATACTTATAGTAGATTTGTTATGTACCGAAGTAAAATGATATTTCAAAAGTATTTTTTGCATTCTTGGGATGTCATATATGGATAATACTTTTTATTTAAAAAGAAATATTATATCTGATCATTTTTTTACAGATACTGGATATGATCTAGTTACACCTGATAAGCTAAAGAGCAACCGTGAAGCTGATCCAGACTATGCTTTTGATGTCGTCATCGACTGCAGCGGTTTTTGTCCAGCTATCGAACAAGCTTTGGGCCTCTTGGATAAAGGTGGAAGGTTATGTTGTTTTGGTGTTGCACCACCACATGGAAGAATTAGGTGAGATTGTAAATAATAGAATTTAATACCTCTATACACAATATAACATATTTAAATAAGATATATTATACAGGGTCGTTCGTACTAATCCTACGTCAGCATAAAAGTTGATAATAAAGGAGTTGTTAGTATATATACAGGGTGGCCCACCATATTCGACACGGTCTGTAGCTGGATAACCATGGGGTTTTTAAAAAAAGTATATACTGGAACATATACAGGTCGGATAAGACTACAGTATAAAATTATTTTAGTCTATACAGGGTGTCTCAAAAAAGTGTGACGTATCAAAGATATATTTTTTAAATGAAACACCCTATATTTTATGACGGTTTTAGATTCTACTTTAAAAAATAACTCAAGTTTGTTTATAGTACTAAGTATCTAATTTTATTCATTTTTGTGATATTTGATTTTTTTCAAAATGCAGGGGTGCAATTCAATTAATTTTATTTTAACAATATAAATTTCTTAAACTTTAAAATTTGTAACAAGATTGGGAAAAGTCTGCCTTATCATACGTAGGTCATATCGAGATCATAGATTATACAGGGTGATCAAAAAATAATTTCAATTTTTAGAAAGTCATCTAAGCCTTGCAACCCAGTAGGTCTCTATGACGCTTGAGTAAATCCCCATTTAGCATCGTGAGCTCCTTACTAGTAAAAAATAAAAAACACACTTTTAAGCGCATAAAACTGAAAAGTGAAAAATAATTTTTAAAACAATAATGAATGAAAAATACTAGTAGTATTCTTAAAAAGCTTCTGACGGCCGGAACAGAGACAAGAATGAGACGAGCAACTAAATGTAAATAAATTATCCGAGGGAGAGATAGCTGCTGGGTCTTCCTTGTCTGTCTTCAAGCAAGGTAAACGCAGATGGCGCGTGAATCGACTTTATCGTTTGCCCGCCAAATTCAAATTATATAGCTGTGCCATTTTTGCCCTTAATATTAGGTAGTTGTTTTTGTTCCCTATTAATATAAAATATTGGGGTTTAGTTCAATAATTACACACACCTAATTAAAAATGTCATTTATTTGGTTTTCATAAAGATTTGCTCTTACAGGTAACGCATGTCAATATTACCTTAAATTTTCTGTTGAAAAGCACAAATTTAATATATACACTGTGATCACTAGTAAAAGTCAATATTCAAAGTCCAATTAAAGGTAAAAAACCACGAAACACACAATAAATCACAAAAAAGTAAACAAACTGTCCAAACAAATCGGCCATTAAAAAATATCAAACACAAATATCGAATAACATTTCGGCGTGACTGCCTGCAACAGCGTTGTCAAGTTAAAAATGTTCGATTCTTTGTATATAGTATAATCAGGTTTTAGCCCAAAGTCGGTCTATATAGGGTCGCGACATTCGGCCATATTGCTTTGACGTGTTATGACGTCACATCTCCCATTTTTCGGCCATGTTGTTCAGTGCCGGAGATATACACTCTATTGTATTAGTAGAACAACCGTTTACAAAACAGTTTTTAATTATTATTAAGTTGTAAATTCTTTTACTTTAAATAAAAAACATTTGGAATTACATCTTTGAACAAATATCACTTCCAAAACAATGCTAAATAAAATGCACAAATTCTAGACGCCACTGGATTGATCTTCAGCTTTGATTTTTACCCAGTCTTGCCAACTTTTCTCCGAGAAGTGCCCTTCCTTGCGTCCCCGACCTCGAACCTAAAAGTTGAGGATATGTTGCAACCTTACAAATATAAACTAACCTTGGTTTTAGCCAAAGAAAGACAATTTTACATGCAGAAATTGTAAACAACTTGGCAACCATGAAAAGGCGATGATTGCACCCCGATTACCTCCCATGATAAATGACAGAGACATAGTTATAGGAATTTGCGTTAAACCAGAAAGAGATAAAACGTAATGGACAAATTTCCAGCACCAGTAACGCGTCTCATTCTTGTCTCTGGCCGGACACCTTGTGTAAAATTTCGGTTATTCTAATTTATACAATTTTACATTTATTTAAACTGCGTGCCTTCTTTTAAGATATACCTATAAAAAATTATTGCAATTATTGTAAATTAAAATAATAATGTTTTAATTATATTTTAGTGTGTCCCCTTATGAATTATATGAGAAGGAAATCAAAATTTTTGCAGTAAATGTCAATCCCTATAGTTTTGTTAAATCCATCGGTTTCATTGAAGCTATGGGATCAAGATATCTTGAATTTGAAAAACTGGGTATTAAAGTATACTCTTTAAAGGATTATGAAAAAGCTATAGAAGTTTTAAAAACAGGGAAAATTGCAAAAGCCGTTTTTAAATTAAATTAGTTGGAAAACATATAAATTATACAATATGCATGCTTTTAAAACTCTTCTAAAATATTATATAATTTGTTATTATTTTATTAGATGTATCTTAAAAATGGAATCTCAATTAAAAATATATGAGTTTAATTTCAATAAATGCAGCTTTATTTAAATGTCAGTACCCTATGCACTACCATAAAGTAAATTTACTCTATGGCACTACCAAAGAATACCAATCCATAGAACCCCACAAGTGAGATTTCAGCTTACCCCAAAAATTTTTAGTACCTACCGCGACCAACAGATGGCGAAAGTAGTACGATGTCGCTTTGCTAATACGATTACCATCAGAAATTGATAGCAGTCGCTGACGAGCTAATAAAAATAAAATCCCCGATAAATGGACCCAGTATCCATAAGATTATTAAATTTATTATTTCAGAATAGGATATATCGATGCGTTTTTACAAAACATTGTAAGCGACATTCGCCAATTTTACGGGAAACGATTTTTCTTCCCATCGCGTTATTTTTAAAGAAAAACCGAGATCTGAATGTTTTTATTTTAGATTTCTTCTTAATTTGAATTACAAAACAAACATATTTAACATTTAATGACAAAATTTTCAGAATCTCCTAAAAAAAGCTAAAAATTTTAAAATTCTAAACTTAAATAATAGTTAATTTTTAAATTTTTTATTTTTATTTAATTTATCTTGACAACGGTGGCAGAATTGCCACCAAAACGTCGATTTTTAGTTTTTTATTTATTTGCTTAATTTTTTTTTTTTGGTTTTTAGGTACTATTAATTTATTTTTTGGCGTGTATCCAAATAACTACCATTAATTAAATAAACCGCCGAACCAATATGGAACATATCTTCATCTGAAATAAAGCCAATGAAAAAAAAACGTTTCCCGTCAAACTGACGAATGTCGCTTACGATGTTTTGTCAAAAACCCATCGATATATCCTATTCTGAAATCATAAATTTAATAATCTTATGGATACTACCATTTATCGGGGATTTTTATTAAATTTTGCGTATATCCTCACTCTAACTGATCGGGCCGACTGCTCGTCAGCGACTGCTATCAATTTCTGATGGTAATCGTATAAGCAAAGCGACATCGTACTACTTTCGCCATCTGTTGGTCGCGGTAGGTACTACAAATTTTTAGGGTACGCTGAAATCTCACTTGTGGGGTTCTATGGGTTGGTATTCTTTGGCACTACTGTACGTCGTTTACGCGGTTATATTGTTGGTTTTGAGTTAACAAAATGACTCTTTGGCGCCAGGAAGATGTATTGCGTGATTTAATCGATATGTACCAAGATTATTCATGCTTTTGGAAAGTTAAAAGTAATGAATACATTAACAAAAATTAAAAAGTATTTTCACTAAATTACGCTTATCTTTAAGTTGATCAAGCCACCAGCTGCCAAAACTGACGCAGAACTGACTGGTACATCTGAATCGTGTGTATCAAAGGCTTCATTGGACCTTTGCTTTCATGCAAGTGCGTTTTTTGACAGATGAAACAGTTTTGCATGAACGTGTATATCCCGGTTTAAACAGAAATAAAGACTTTTAGAAAAAAAGCGTTACAAGATATTAAGAAACATCATGTGCAATATAAATACCGTTAACTTTAACTACGGTTTTTTCTTCCATTTTTTAGTGTATCTCCATTTGAACTATTCGAGAAAGAACTTCAAATATTTGCGGTTAATGTTAATCCCTATAGTTTTATCAAATCTATAGGCTTTTTTGAAGCTATGGGCTCCAGATATATTGACTACGAAAAGTTAGGGATACAGGTATTTGCTTTGAAGGACTATCAAAATGCTATGGATATTTTAAAAACTGGAAAGATAGCCAAGGCTATTTTTAAATTGGATAATTAGTCTTAAAAGTATCTGGTTAAGATTTGTACTTACAGTATTTAGTTAACATTGTTGCCGTTGGCATAGTAGTAAATAAAATAAAACATTTTTGTTATGGTTTTTCATTTGATTTCATTTTTCTCTTTTTATATTTACAGACAATAAAAGCTAGCTGTGCCTAGTTCATTTTTATTTTTTTAATACAATAGTATTCAGGGTGATTCAAAAATCGATCACAAAACTTAAGGGGGTGATTCTACTTGACAAAATAAGGGTAGAGCTTCATATAAATTTTTTTCAAAATGTCATTCTTTTTCGAGTTACAAGCCGTCAAAGTACAATTCTTATTTTGTTTTTTTGCCATATTGCATTTATTTTTTAACCAATCCAGTTGATATTTGGCACACAAATCGAGCTTTGCAGATTCTTAATTTTTAAGACAAAAGTACTTTTTTTAAATACCGCTAGAGGGCACTTTACCAAAAACTTAAAATTTATTTACATCATTAGTTTTTGAAGTACGGTGTGTTAAATATTTAAAAAAAAAACTTTTGTCAAAACGTTTAGGACATACCAGCAGTCGTTTTAAAAAATGTGCTCCAGAACTTGCTCCAATCTTAACTCGGCTCTTTCGAATTTCTTACGACACAGGTATCTTTTCGGAGAGCTGGATAGATGCACGTGTTCAACCTATTCCCAAGAAAGAATCTAAATCTCTTCCACCTAACTAAATACCAATTTCAGTTTTCTAAGTTCTTTGTAAAATAATGGAAATATTTATTAATTCACAAATTCTTAAGTCTTTAGCAAAACACGAAATTTTGCTCGACAGGCAGTATGGATTTCGCAACAAAAGATCTACAGCAGATCTTCTTTTCTTCGTATCACACTGTTGCGATAAGTCTCTTGAGTTTCTAGGTGAGTCCCAGATGGTTGCTCTTGATATATCCAAAGCTTTTGACCAAATCTGGCATGCCGCACTTCTTAATAAACTTCCCTACTATGGTCTTCCAACTAAACTCTGTACTTGGCTCTCTAGTTATCTATCTGATCGTCGTATATCAGTTATTGTGGACGGCCATTCTTCAAGCTTTCACCAAGTAAATGCTAGAGTACCTCAGGGGTTAGTTCTGGCACCAACATTGTTTCTTCTTCACATCAACGACCTTCTCTCGTCCACAACTAATTCCATTCATAGTCTCGCCGACGATAGCCATTTTAATGCATCCAAAACACAATCATGTTCCTTGTCGCGAAAAGAGTCATCAAATACTCATCCTCTACTTATGGGCGGGCAAGTTTTACAGAGCAAAGACACCTTCAATCTTGTGGGCATCACATTTGAAAGTAACCTTAACTGGCATAAACTCATTGTATCTATAGCCACGGCAGCTTTTGTTCGTTATTTTTCCTAGAGTTTCTAGGTTGTGGAACCTGCAGTCCGCGGAGGCTTTCCTTCCCCCAAATCTTCAAGTATTTAAGTCCCGTGTCAGCAAACTCCCTCTTACCTCGCTTAAGACCTCCACGGTACGTTAGTATTTAGGCTTTAAGCCTTCGTGGTTTGTCCAAAGATAAAAAAAAGATAAGAGGAAGCTTGGTAACACGATACTTAAAAACTTAAAGATTTGGGGAGAAGAAAAGACCTCCGCTGGCAGAAGGTTCCACAGTCTAGAAACTCTAGGGATAAAAGAACGAACGTAATGGGAAGTTCGGGGCCTGTCCAGTTGTACCGTACAGAGATACATACGTGCGGCACCACGAGTTTCTCTGCTGGGAGCTGCAAGTGTGCATATTATCTAATTATATGCACACCTTTAGGGTACCAAACAAGAAATAATTATGCATTTTGTCCAGGGGACCAAACCAGAAAGAAGGTCAGGTCAGGTAAAATTTAATAAGGTCCCCAAACAAGATGTTCCCAAACAAGAAAACACCTTTACAAATTTTTATTTTTGAACAAAGTACTTCGGTCAAAAGACATATCAAAATCACATCCAAAACGTTGGATTATGTGACTAGCACATTCTATTCCACATTGAATACAAATTTCTAGAGGCGATTTTTTTACATATGCAGCTAGAAAACCACCAGCAAATGCATCACCAGCTCCTGTCGTATCTAGTAAGCCTTGAACTGGTTTAACTTTGAAAGTATGTGAAATTTTTACCATCGTATACTAAAATATCTTCATGTCCCATTGTAACCACAAAAATTTTTTGATTTATTTTTGTATTGGAAATTTTTATTTTTATTTGTAAAAGGACGTCTTTTAAATCTTCAGATACTATATCGAATACATTTCCTAAAGTTTGATATTCCTAAAATAATTTAATCAATTATTATTGAAATCCAAATATCTCAAGCTGTTTTGGAATTAATTATTGATTTTTTATAAATTTTTATATAATTTATTTTCGTAATGAAATGGGTATGTAAAAGTAAATTCATACTTATACCGTTCTAACTTAAGGACTTCGATTATATTGCCTCCAATAAATCTTCTTACTAGCCGGCAGACTCCGTCCAGCTGCAGGCAGGGCCGGAGTGGACTTTTTACTTTACATTGAGGAAGCAATTGAAATATTGATAGATAGATAGATATAAATTGTCTAAAAATATGTAAAAATGTGCAAACAGGTATGTAGTTAGTATTTCTAAACATAATTTTGGGTACTAGGTAATTGATAAATGAAAATTATTCAAAAAACAATTACTTGAAGTATTAAAATTTTTTAATATAGAGAAAAATATGTTTGTGATGAGTTTGCAAATAGCATGGGACATTCAGTTTTAAGGCTTCCACCATATCACTGCATTTTTAACCCTATAGAACATATTTGGCATCAATTGAAATCGCAAGACGTAACAACAGTTCACCGACTTTAAATAGTTTTGTATTAGGCATTATCACCAGGGAAATGGATAAAATACCAGTAAATAGTTGGAGCAACAGTGTAGATCACGTAATTAAAGTTGAACAATCATATACCACACTTTCAAATAATGTTAAGGAGTTAATTATACAGTTAGGGAATGATAGTGATAGTGACACTGATTTAATTGAATAGGTCCTAATAATAATTATAAGTTGTAATATTTTTAGATACTTTTCATTTTATATTGTGTATTGTATTTTTAAAAGCTTTTTATTTATATATTTTTTTAAATGACTAAGTAGGTATAATTTATTTTTTAAACATTGCCATCACGTGACTTTTTGACGCAATGATCAACGACAAGTAAATTATATTCTTTCTTTGTCATTCTAAATAAACATTAAACGACAATATAAACGAAAGCGATGTCGAAAAACTCTATTAGAAAGTCGTCAGTTAGTCACGTGATGACAATGTTTAAAAAAATAAATTATGGTATCCCTAGGAATATTTAATAAATAATATTTTTGTTCCTATTAATAATAAAATATGTGATTATCAATGTGTTTCTATTTTTTCCTATAAAAAAGTAAATTCCACCCTGTTCCGTTCAAATTTTATAGCAGGTAATACATGGCTAAAGCGCCGGCCGACAATAGGGGACAAAAGGGTCGTTTATTGGCCTCAAGAAGTGAGAACGGAATAAGTATGAATGTACTTTACCACATTTTTTT
>JACEGR010010336.1:0-19579 GCA_014170235.1 Listronotus bonariensis
AATATATTTTAGAAAAAAATGGTACGCCACAGAATTTTTCGAAAATAAAACTAAAATCTAGTATCTAAAATTATAAATTTTTTCAATTTTCACTCATTATTATTTCGAAAACTGTTGTTTGCATGTGCTGTAGAATCAAAATTTTTAAAAATATACAAGGTGTTACATTTGAAAAATAATAACTTTGCTCTACTACGCCTGAAACACCCTGTATATCTATAATCTTCGTAAAATGATGGCGATAGAGTAGCATATCCATACTAATATTATAAAGAGGTAAAGTTTGTACCTTTGTTTGTTTGTTTGTTTGTAAGGGTTAATCTTCGGAAATACTGAACCGATCATAAAAATTATTTTACAATCAGAAAGCCGCACTATTCAGAAGTGCTATAGGTTATATTTTATTCTGATTGAACAAAAGTTCAGAAAAAAATAATTTTGACGCTCAACGAAGTGCGACGGATCGGCTAGTATAGAATATTTTGAGAAATACAATCGAGCCAGCTCTCTTAATGTGTTTTACCCTGTTGGGTTTGCATCGTATACAAATTATGTTAAATAGTCAGTGACTACCTTAATTTTAAATATTAAAAAGTTTAATAAGTAGAGCGCCGATTGCTCCAAGGGGTTGTACGTGACAAAATATAGCTATACTAACCCACCCACGATTTTTAAAAAATGCCTCCTAACAGCCCTCGGAAACGTGTCCAAGTACACAGCCGAGTTAATTATAGTTTTGGAGGGCTCTCGGATTATATCATGCTCCTCCATTCACGACGTGAAAATGCTAAAATCGAGAATAGAGGAGACTTGATGAGATAAGAGTAATTAACGGAAATGTAAGTCTGTTTATATCTAATTAAAAGTTTAGATAATACCCATAGGGATTATAAAAGTAGCATACTGTTATATTCATAAAAAGGCATAAAAGGATTAGAAAGAAAACTAATTCTCCTTATGTTTATGTAAAACCGGCTTCTAAAACTGACTGTTTCAAAAAGGTTAAAAACGTGTCATAGATTTTCAAAAATATCAACATAAAAGAAAATAAATTAAATTTTAAAAAAATGCCTTAACCTGCCTGCCTTAATAAAATAACCTTAACTGGCATAAACACATTGTATCTATAGCCACCACGGCTTCAAAAAGCTTGGATTTCTTTTCCGAGCCAAAAGTATTTTTCTCCTTCCAATTTATACACTTTGTATGTGTCCCAAATTCGACCCTCTCTGGAATATTGTTCTCATGTCTGGGGAATGGCATTCCCTACAACCCTCAGCATGCTTGATGCCATTCAAAGAAGGGCTATTCGTCTTATTAATGATCCTTTACTTACTCAAAGACTTCCTTCTCTTGCCCTCTTCTCTTGCCCGACTGTGAAACCTACTGCCAGCGGAGGTCTTTCCTTCCCCCAAATCTTCAAGTTTTTAAGTCCCGTGTTAACAAACTTCCTCTTACCCTGCTTAAGACACCCACGGTACGTTAGTATTTAGGTTTTCAGCCTTCGTAGACTGTCCAAAGATAAAATATATAGGGTGATTCACGGTCGATGGTAGGTTAGACGTTTATGGAAAACGGAACGCAGAATTTTTATAAAAATTTGGCATCTTACATTTTCTTACCTGTTCTATCAATCTAAAATATTTTCAGCATTGCGACGTTGCCGCTTCTATCAAAAAGTCCTAGAAACTTTATTTTTTTAAATGGAACACTCCCTATATTAACAAGTTTTTATATTTGCCCTTTTATTATAAAACTTTTTGTTAAAATTGCCTTATACCTATCTCTATCGGTTTTTGAGATAAAAAATAATTTGTGTTAAATATGGTGCAAAACATGACCCTAATTAAACTTAAGTAAATACATGTTTTATTCATCTAAACTTATTAATTTTAATTTTTGCAGCACGGCCATTATATTGTAACAAAAAATCATAGCCTCTTTATTTTTAAGAGACAATTATCCTTTTTATAACTATGCATTTATTATTTACTTTTAGGAAATTGCATGTACTTACTTTTTGTAGAAATAATACTAAAACGGTATAAATTCTTTTTTTCTTAGTCGTCCAAATTCATTATACCTATTAATTTTTAATTATTTTTATTAAATTTGTTTGCAAACTGTCAAATTTTAAAACTAGTGACACATGAATAAAAAGAAGTAATTGACGAAATCAAAGGTAACTTGACCGTTTGGTTCAGTTGATGTTACGTTTACTGTTACATTGCATAAATTAATTTTTAGGTTTATTGTAGTTAACAATTTAAAAAACAGCATTTTTTTAAGGGTCGAAGAAAAAAAAATTTGACATTACTTTTACTACCTTGATTGTTCATACATCCAGCATAGGTAGCAAATATCTACTAGAGGCAGCTTTGCCTAAAAAATAAGTCTAGTACCTTCTGTATTTCGCGATCCTGATTAGGTTTTCTTATGGGACCACCGCGAAAGTTCACTCTTTCGGATTAAAAAAAATTAAAATCGGTCTTCAATTGACGGAGTAATCGGTGCACATACTTGAAAAAACATAGGTGTCCAGCATATAACCTCTTCTTTTTCTTTGAAGTCGGTAAAAAATCAGTCAATAAAGCCAGTTTTACGTAAAAATAAGGTAGGTTACGCTACCTCATTTTTAATACTTGTACGACTTATTTCTAAATATACTTGTACATCTTTTATTAAATAATAAAGAATATTAACTAGTTTATCGTAGTTTCACTTTATTATTTAGTTTTTTAAGCTGGTATTTAAGACTTTTATAATACCAAGAAAATGATTGTTGCAGATTTTGACAGAACTTAATTATGTTTGGCCAATGAATTAAGAATTAAGATAGATCAGAGTTGACAAATGAAATTCAAGTTGCGCAGGGTGCAATTCCCTAGTAAGACATCGCAAATTTAATTAAAAGCATGCCCAAAGGCACTAATGAGTATAAATTCTCACGGTGGTTATTGGTTATACCCATTATTAAAAGAACTTGCCGTGTGTTATTTTTTTTCCAAAGTGTCATTACTTATAGAAAGAGTTATTGTATATCAAACAGAATTTTTATGGCCTTGATTATTAATTGCCCTGTACCCCGGTACAGGGTGATTAATATTAAAAAAATAATAATAGTGCATCGCCAAACTGACCCTGTAAATTGTGATACCTTTTAAACATTAGCTCCCCTATTGACTTTAAAACAAAAGTTGTATTTTCTATTTTAAAGACGTTGATAAGATAAGCTTTTACAATAAATTTGAATATTTTTAATAACCCATCAAATGTTATTAAAAAAAAATATGAGTAAATTTAAAAATTGTCAAAACATTGTATTTTTTACTGGTGGTTTCATTATGGTACCTCAGGTATGCAACGATTTAACAATTAGTTTGTCTTAAATAACATTAAATTGGCTTATTAGAAAATAATGAAATTTAATATGCGAGCTTATCTTATTATTGTCTTCAAAATAGTCAAATACAATTTTGTTGCAAAATCAATAGGAGATCCAATATTTTAAAGGTATCAGAATTTAAATGGGATTTCCTTCAACCAGTCTGGCGATTCACCACCCAGTATTGCCCTAATCCTTAAATAGCTCTCGTGGACATGACTCAAGATAAAAAAGAAAAAAATGACACTGTGTTGTCCAAACTGTTTAAAGTTCTACCTTCCTAACGTGCTACATATAAAAATTTTGACGTGATAACATCTTAAGCTGGCTGTCCATGAGAGCGGTTTTCCGCTCGCGACTTAAAAATACGCGCAGAAAATCCGCTGACACGTCCATTGTAGCGGAAAAATATTAAAGCGTTTTTGTTTTGAATATGGTGGTTTTTATGTTAAAATTTTCTTTGGTTGATACTACGGTTGTAAAGGTCACTAGATGTCAATCATCATCTGTCTGTGCAACCTCCCATCTACGTGTCTTTGGGATGGTAAATGGATTGGATAATGGATAATAATAAACAATTTTAATTTTATTATTTAAAAACCCACTTTTGTAATGCAAAAAAATAAAGAAATATTATTATTTTTGGCTTTTTGGTCGTATTGAAAGTAGGATAAATATAATTTTTTTCGCCAAATATCATACTGAAGTAAATAATTAAAATAAGTGTAGTTAATGACGTCCATAACACTTCTTTTATTTCAAATGGATCTTTAACGTCTTGTCTTATCTTCAAGCAACAACTCATCAAGATCATCAACTAGTTCAAGGTTAAAGTTTCTGGCTATTAATTTGAAAAATCCGCATAATCTAGTGGAAAACGCAAAAAAGTTAACTTCATCTCAACTTTTTGCGGATCCGCGTCGAAAATGGCGGGAACAACATTTTAAATTTGCACTAACCAATCACGACGCTGAATTATTATCCGCGAGCGGAAAACCGCTCTCATGGACAACCGGCTTTTATAATTCGATAGAGTCGGCTGCACACACAAAAAGCATGACTCATGCCGCATTCCATTTAAAGCTTGAAGTGCAAGCGAGAGCGCGGAAGAGACACAATCGGTCTCCGCGATCGGCAGCGTTCGACATCTGTTTCACTTCTACTTTGAGCGGTCTGCCTGCTATACAATAATTTTTTGTCAAGTAGGAAGTGCAGTGAAAAGTGGAAGTGGAATGTGTTGTAAGTTATTTAATTTTCTTTTGAAAAAATGCAACCATTTTATCAGTATTTTCTTATGACGTTGTCATGTTTAACTATCGTCAGTAAATCGACTTTGCAGACAACTGATTTTTTTTTAACGAAAAATATTTTTAAGACCGTGATAGAATCAAATGTGGCACCTGACAAGAAAATTGTTTGCTTCCATCCTTTCTGGTGTTTCGATTTTATTTTTGTGTCATTTTTCTATAAAAATAGCTCGTACAATATGTCATGTATATTTGATGAGGGAACACGAATATTTCGTCGTAATATTACATTTCACTTATTCAAAGAAATTTGCTTTTGGGCGAATTTTTGAATATGGAAAAGCTGTCTAAAAGAACAATACAATTTTATAGAGAAAGACAGTTTTTTTGTTTTTCAATTAGTTGGAATTACATCTTATTAAAATAAACTTGGTATATGGTGGTTCAAAATTGAGTTTGTTCCAGCAGAATGTTGGAAACATGTTAGCAACAATCGTAAAAACACAAAAACTGTTACAAATATTAGGCAGAAATGTTGGCAACAGTTTTCTGCTGGAACGGGAAATAAACAAAACGTGCCTACTGCTTTATACGTTAATACAAAAAGGTTATGTTAAAAATTTGTCAGTAATGTTTGAAGAAAGTTTGCAAACTCAAAGTCGGTCTATATAGGGTCACGACATTCGGCCATATTGCTTTGACGTGTTATGACGTCACATCTCCCATTTTTCGGCTATGTTGTTCAGTGCCGGACATATACAGTTTATTGTATTAGTAGAACAACCGTTTACACAACAGTTTTTAATTATTATTAAGTTGTAAATTCTTTTACTTTAAATAAAAAACATTTGGAAACAAATCTTTCAACAAAAATCTCTTTCAAAACAAAGCAAAATGAAATGCGCAAATTCTAGACGCCCCTGAGGGTCTTTCCAGTGACGAAAATTTTTGTGCGTCACGCTCCAGGGCTTGGAAGCTCTTGAACTGCTCTAAAAAGTTAGTCACTGGAACGCATCCTTAGACAACGAAAGAGAGATACTTTAAGAAATTTTAAAATTTCGTTGTTTTTAACCTTTCTTGGCTTTATAATAATAATCTCTTTTTAATATCTAATTCCATTTTAAATAAATAATTTTAAAAATCCATCCTTAATCAAAAAAACACGTTTGAAGCACAAAACCAAAAGAGGGGTTGGTGCATGAGGGGCAAGGGGAAAGAAAAACGGAGTAGCTCAGGTGCATAACACTTTCCGTCACTGGAACGCCATAAAGTAGAACGAAGTGCTCCTGAGCTACTCGAGAGCGCTCTATTTGCGTCACTGGAACGCCACTCTGGATTGATCATCAGCTTTGATTTTACCCAGTCTTGCCAACTTTTCTCCGTGGAGTGCCCTTCCTTGCGTCCCCGACCTCGAACCGCCTAAAAGTTGAGGATATGTCGCAACCTTATAAATATAAACTAACCTTGTGCAAACTTTTCAAACAGTTTCCAACATCCTAGGTTTGTTCCAGCAGAATGTTGGAAACATGTTAGCAACAATCGTAAAACGCAGAAATTGTTACAAACATTAGTCAGAAATGTTGGCAACAGTTTTCTGCTGGAACGAAAAATAAACAAGGCGCGCATACTGCTTATACGTCAATACAAGAAAGGTTATGTTAAAAATTGTCAGTAATATTTGAAGAAAGTTTGCAAACTTTTCAAACAGTTGCCAACATGCTTCCAACATCTTAAAACTATTGCTGGAACAACAAACAATCGTATAATGTTAGAAACATGGCACTGCTGAAACGACAAATTTGACGTGCGCAGAATCAGAACGGTTGCAAACATTTCTGACTGCCTGCTGAAACAAACCTATTAGATCTAAAAACTTTATTACACTGGAGCTCTTTAAAAGTTAATAGTTTTAAAGTAAAGTGATTTTTTCCTTGGCTTTGATTACAAAATAAAGTTGTTCTATAAGTAAGAATATTTGCCTTAATTGAAAAAGCTATATTTGGAGTCTCTAATTAAGTATCTTTAGTAGACTGGGTCAAAAGAATCAACTATTTTTTTAACATGTCGAAAATATTGGTGACAAAAAAATATTGTCAGGTTTGACAGTTTTTTGACAAAAATGTCTTTTGCAAAACTCGCAAATTTTTTATCTTAAATATTTTAAGAACACTCATTTTGAAGAAAATTTTATTTCCTACAAAAAGGTTTTGTCGTATATTGTCGTCAAATAAACCGCTTCTATATAAACGGGCTTTGAACATTAAACTATTTTTTTTAAATTTTGTTTCTTGAGTTTGGATTTTTGTTACTACCACAAATATCAATATTTAAATAAATTCAATATATATTTTTAAAGAAAATTGTATGCGCTACAAAAAGGTGTTTTTCTTATTTTTCAATAAATTCACTCATTCAAAAGCTTTTTGATGTTGAAGTTGAATCCAAAAGAAATTTGTCAAATTGTTTTGCGTGAAATAACTTTTGAGGAAGTGAATTTATTAAGAAACTGTTAAAAAGATCTTTCTTTATACCGCATCCACTTTCCTTTTAAAAATATGTATTGGATTATTTTAAATAATGATATTTGTAGTAGTAACAATAATCCAAACTCAAGAAAAAAAAAAATCTTTAATATTTAAAATCCAATTACATGGAAAAGGCTGATTTAACCACAATTTACGAAAAACGTTTTTTTGTAAGAAATTTAATTTTCATTTAAGAATGTGTATTGGTGAAATTTTTCAGAATAACAACTTGCGAGTTTTGCCTAAAAAAGATTGTTGTCAAAAAACTTTTAGTCGCGAAGGTAGACCTCTTAACCGGGGTATACTCGGAAACGCACTTGCATGAAAGCAAATGTCAAATGAAGCCTTTGATACACACGATTCAGATGTACCTGTCAGTTCTGCGTCAGTTTTGGCAGCTGGTGGCGTGATCAACTTAAACATAAGCGTGATTCAGCGAAAAGGTTTTTTAATTTTTGTCAATGTATTAATTACTTTTAACTTTTCAAAAGCATGGATAACCTTGGTACATATCTATAAAATCACGCAATACATCTTCCTGGCGCCAAAGAGCCATTTTGTTAACTCAAAACCAACAATATAACCCCGTAAACGACGTCCCTAAACTGAAACGTTAACTGACGTGTCCTACACATGCACAAGTTTGCACGACGTGCGCCACGAAAAATCAAACTCGGACATCGAGTCGCATGCCAAGCCAGATGTGGCAGTTTTTAATACACACGGTCAAATTTGCGCGCGAGCTTTGGCTTTTTTGACAGATGTGACAGTTTTGCATGATCGGCTTAATACATATACACAAAACTTTACGAAATGTTTTTTGTAACCATTAACAATATTTTTGATACATTTTTCAAAATAAAAGTCGATTTTTTGACCCAGTCTAATCTTCAGCACATAACTATTTACATTCTAATGATCTAGTTTAAAAAAAATCAAATATAGTGAAATAATTTATTCGGTAACTTAATCACTAGTTAATATTAATACATGTTTATTTATACAGGGTTGCCCATAATAGGCTACCCATTTTGAGTATTTAAATAAAAAATTAGTTTACCAAACAAACTTTTTATTATACTAAAAGTACAGCTAACTCTTTGCGATTTATTATAACTTATAAATATTTGGCTAAATATATTAACTTTTAAAAACTCACCGTCTTCTGAATGACCTTTACCAACCTCAACACATTTTTCAATATTAGATAAAAAGTGGTTCGTGCCGGAACCCGATTTTTCCTGTGGGGATATATAAAAGCCAATGTGTTTGTAAGTCGTCCAAGTACAATCGAGGAACTCAAAGTCAAAATTCGTGAAGAAGTTGAAGAAACGAAGGTTTGAGTAAACCACTTTTTACCTAATATTGAAAAAATGTGTTGAAGTTGGTGGAGGGTTATCTAGAAGACGCGATTTTTAAAATTTAGAATTAAATTAACCAAATATTTATGAGTTATCATAAATCCCAAGATTTAGCTGTAATTTAGTTCAATAAAATGGTTGTTTGAGTGAACTAGAAACTAGAATCAATTGTATAAATTAGAAATAAGAAAAAGTATCTACAAGTTAGTTGGGCGGATACCCAAAGCTGAAATCTGTCGAATATTCCAGAATGAAAACATTTCACGCGGAACCATTTATAGAACAATAGCGGAGTGCGAGCAGGTGAATACCATGTCTGAATCTCCCAAAAGTGGAAGACCACCGGCATTTACCGCACAGAGGTCGGAGAGATTGGTGAGAAGAGCAAGAAACCAGATTGGAATGTCAACGAGGAGACTGGCTAGGGCAATACAGATCTTCTAAGAGTACGATATCGTTGGAATTGAGGAGGAATGGTCTTAAATATCGAAAAGAGACGTAAGTGCCCCAAATACTCTCAAGCGCAGCATTAAAAAAACGATAAATATTGTGTGCCAAAACTTTTAGGATAGGTATTAAAATGAATAACTTATTATAGGGAACCCTGTAGTAAAGCTACCTTCTTTGATAATAATTTTTTAGGTGTCATTCAAGCGGAAAATTCTTTTAATGCATTCTTTCCCGGAGTGTCAGAAGGCTCCTTTCCGCTCTCCTAACACGTTTCAAAAGGGCAGGATATCGAGACTTAACACAAATTTTCAGGCGGGTAAACAAGAGGTAGATTTATACATCTTTAATATGCTAAATAAATTATGATCACAGAACTTTTGTTGTATTGAATTTAAATTATATAAATAAAAGTAACAATATTAGTAATATACAAACAAAAAAAAGGTATTTCTTTTAAGGTTAAGCTTTTTCCAAATAAAAGTTTAAGTAAAAAAATCATATTAATTAACTACAGAAGAAATCAAACAAAGGTGTGCTGTTTGTTTTGGTCAAAAATCAATTTTTGTTCATAATTTTAGTTTTGGCCAAAATTGTATTCGTAAATAGCGCGTGTTTGTGGCCTGTTGTCACCAGCTGAGTTTGCTTCAACAGAAATTAAGTTTTTGTTTCTATTTTGGCCGAAATTAAGATAAAGGCCAAAGATTTTATTTTGGCTAAAAATAGTTTTTCGGTTAGACACAGTAATTTATTCTTATTGCAATAGGCCCATAGCTAACATATGTACACCTAAGGTAGAAAATTTTCGGTGTAGATAGATTGAATTTTATTCAATTCCTTTTTAAAAATTTTCTCGGAAATTGCAAGATTTTTGTAATAATGCCAAAATTGTGGCAATTTTGTGGAAATGCTTGCGAAATTATTCAACACGCTGCATAGTCCGATGACGTGCTTGGAGGGTGCCTACGTTACAAAAAGATACAAGCTACGACATCCACTTTTTTTATTGCTTGTTCCTTTGTTAGCATATTTATTTAACGTGACGCTTTTCACATCAACACTGGCAACATTGTGAAGTTGATTGAACTCGCAAGTTGTGGAATAAATTTTAATCAACTTTAAAAACTTAACTCTTTGTTTGACCTCCGGACAGTGCGGACGTGCATAGAGGACTACAAAGTTCTTTCCGAGGTGGCGGTTAGAGGTGCCGTACGGACGTTTTTACCTTCGGGAGTCAAGGGAAGATTCACGCTAAATTGACGGCATCTTTCTTCTGGATCTAAGCGCTGTGAGCGAAGATTCCTATAAGCTGATGGTATCCTGTTTGGTAGTGAACACGAGGTATTTCTCAAATGGCGGGAAATGGATGGGCGTGCCATGGGAACTGTCAGTAGTGAAAGTGAAGGTTATACGTAACACCAGTAGCAGCTCTTGGTTTGACAGCCGATGCATTGCATCGATTGTAGAGTTATTTTTGATTTCTTTTGGAATCTCTGGGAGCTACGAGCTCGATTATCCAGTTTTTCCGCTGACGAAGCCCTGGAAAGCATATTTCGGAAAGGGGGAGCTGGTGGATTGGACCTTTCTTTTGGAAGTAAGCGCTGTGAGTGAAGATTCCTAAAAACCTGATGTATTTATGTTAGCGGTGTGCACGTATTTTCGAAACGGCCGAGGACGGTGGCGCCCTCTTCTGGAAGCGTTAGCAAGTGACAGTGAAGGTTATGCACAATACCAGTAACAGCTCTTGGTTTGACAGCCGACAGTTTATGCATTGCATCGATTGTAGAGCTATTTTTGATTTCTTTGGAATTTCTGGGAGCTACGAGCTCGATTATCCAGATTTTCCGCTGACGAAGCCCTGGAAATATTCCGGAAGGGGAGAGCTAGTGGATTGGACCTGAACGGATCAAAAACCAAGAAAAAAACAATAGAATAGAATATAATAGAAGTTTAAAAACTATTTACAAAAAAAAAACTGTAGACAATTTTTGTTAAAATTTTAATTTTCCCGTGTTGGTGACGTATATAACTATTGATTGAAATAGTTTTTACTATTGTAAAATTTTGGCTAAGAGCTTATTAGATGGTAGCTAATATCAATTTGCCCTCGTAACTAGGAATGGTATTTCTGTAAAATGATCGAATAGAGAGCTCTCTATAAAGTTAAAAGTATAAACTGGCTTAAGAACTTGTCGGGTTTCTTCATTAAACTTAAAAGTCAGCTAAATGTAGCTTGCAATGTCAAGGTTACCTTTCAAATACTTAGTTTTTGATGCACGAGGGCATATTGATCTCCAATTATCAAAGGTGCAAATTACATAATACAATCTTTTTGTTACCAGAGTAACTGAAATAAAAAATAAAATTTCTTACCATAACCAAGAATATATTTAAAAATAATTTCCCCAAAAAGTAATGCCTACTGTTGCGAAAATTACAACAAGAAAATAAAATGGAAGGATTTATTTATTCAGGACATGCATAAATTTACAAATCTATGTTTTGGAAAGTTATACACAAAGTCGGCATATTTTTTGAGATATCAACAGCATGTTGACAAATAATATGATAGCATGTAATTAATTATCTTTTATTGCAAGAACTAGTATCTAGGTACGCCTCTGATCTCGATGGATTGCCAATGTTATTACCTGAGCGAAACAAAAGTTACATTTCATGGGCGAAAAAACGGGTTTGTTAGCAAGCAAATCGAGGATGAACGCGCCAGGTACCAAACAGACTGTCCGCTTTATCGGAAAGAATTTGTCGACGGCGTCCTGGTTTTTTGTTCTGGAGTACGGTAGCTAATGAGCGTCGCAGATCGGACCGCGGTCGGAGGGTACGGGGTGTCGATGTTTGTATTTTGCCACGGCTTTTAAGTACGCATGTTCGTCCACCCGTTCATTTGTTTACTGCGCGAGGTCGTAAAAATCCGAAAAATGCTTCTTGCCACTGCGGACTTCAATGTAGGTTATCTATGAGGTACGTCATTTATACTTTGGGTACTATAAATTGAGAAAAATACCTAAACAACTGTATTTAAAGTCTAAAAAGTGAGTTACCCTAGTTACCACAGTAAAAAAATGTATTTTATTGGTTTAAAAAGTCAGGAACCGGAGTTACTAACTAGGTATTCATTATCAATAAAAAGTGCCTAAAATATATTTTATTTTAGATACATATTTACTTATTTCACCTAAAACCAGCAATAATAATAACGTATCGTGGAATGTGAGGTAAGGCAGTAAATATGTATCGAAAATAAAGTAAATTGCTGACTTATCTATTAGTAGTTTTGACAATGGAATGTAATTATTAACAGAATATTAAAATATTTCTTACTCTGACACTGACATAACTATTTTCAAATAACAAGAACCAAAATATTATTTTCTTACTTCACTTTTTATCATTAATGTGTACATTGACATTATGGGTGGGGGAGGGGAGGATAACAATCTGAAGTGCGTTTATAAATAAAATGTAAAGTAATCCTTGTACTCTGTAATGGAATCAAAATGACATTTGAAATGTATTACATTGTAAAAGCAATTTTTGAACGCTACTCGGGAAATGAAATGTAAATGTCCCTTGTAACCTGGCATGTAACGGAAAATAATTAAAGATGTTTATTTATTTATTTATAAACTAATATAAATTACAATTTTAATATACTATAAATAAATTTATAAACAAATCAATACTTATTAATGCAAAACATTTTAAAAAACCTGTATGTTTGTGTTTGTATAAAGATATTCTTATTTTGAATTTGAAAAAGTTTGTAGGTATTTTGTGGTTTGGAGAAAAATTAGTAGCTAAATAAAAGAGCCTAAAAATGAACAAAGTTGTTCTGACACCCATAGTCCCGCATCAGCAAAATATTTTTGTTTCTTTTTAAAAACTTTTAAGTTTAAAAATTATAAAAATTTCGTTTATTTCCTATTCTTTTAAGAGACAAAATGGAATGCGCAAAATCGGTAAATTGTTACCGCGCTTCTGAGCACAGTAAAGAATGTAATACAGTTACATATCCACACTATTTTTGAACGCTGTAAGACAGAAAGCAGTGTAATAAATAATACATTTAGGAACGACCTGTGTAACAGAAATGTAAGAAATGTGTACTTTGTAATGATTTATGAACGTAACCCTGAATGTTTTAAAAAGTGTCCGTCGAAAGGAGCAACTTAAGGTGGCGCCACAGTAGCCAGAGGAGATTTTTTAACCAATGAGCATAAATTATTATTAGAGTGAGATACTAAATGAAAAAGGACAGATAGATACGAAATAAAAAAGGAAAGAAATACCAAAATCCCTCCACTGGCTACTGTGGCGCCATCCCAATTTGCTACATTTCGATGGCCACTTTTTCAACTTGTCCGCCATAAAAGATGGTTATCCTCCCTTCACCATCCATAATTAATATACTGTTGATATCTAAAACACCATATTGATAATTGACGTATTGCTGGTTATTAGCGTCGTTACATTTTGCACTTTGTCCGTCTGTTGTTGAGCTAACCACTAAATTTTTGACCTTGACCGCCGGCAAGGTTCGAACCCACCTCACGTCGGTTGTGCGCTCAACGACCTAACGCTTTAACACGCTAGGCCATTCACCTTACGTATAAGCATTAAGGACCCACGTTTGTTGGAAAACCCTTTACAACAGACAAAGTATGAGAAGATTATAATCGTTCTAATTACATTTAAATTATCTTCTTTTAGCTGTAAATTTATTACAGATAAGTAAAAACTTTTCACAAACAAAAGTTTGTGACTGTCATAAACGTTATTATTGAAACTTTAACTTAGCCATTAAGTGAATAATAATTAATTTAGATCAGTTTTAAAAATAACATTTTTAATAAAAATTGAAAGAATTCAAACACAAAAGTAAAAATATAACTTTTAATGAAGTTGGCAACAATTAAAATGCACTTAATCGGATTTATTAAGTACTGCTACGTTGTTAACAACTCATAAAAATCTTTATTGTCTACATTTTGCTTTTGATGTTATTTTCATACTGTGAATCTTACAACACTTATGTGAGGCGTTGAGAGCCAGAGCGGATCATCTACAATTTAAAAAATGTACTTTAACTAGTATTTTCAATAGCATAATAGTTATTTATTAGATAAGTGAGTTATATTACATATAAGTCACGCAAGAAAAGTTTAACTCTCGGAGCCCTCGAAGGGCGAGAGAGGTAATTTTCTGGGTGACTTATATGTAATAACACGTGTCTAATACAAAATTTTATCCAACACTTTCGTATAAATCGTTTTTAATATCGAAAATAATTTGAAAACGTCATCCATTATTTGTTACTTGTCATTGTCAACACCAGCAACAAAACTTTGTATTTTTTGGAAAGCAAGCTTGTTTGGTTGTAATGCATTTTGTTATAACTACGGGTTTGTTTAGTAAACAACTTTGTAGACAAACATAAAAATGCTTTGCGAAATGGAAAATTGTGAAGTTCCTGCGGAAATTTTGCGAAGAAGCTGCGGTAGCGACATGCAGCTTCTTAATTCCAGAGAAGTCAAAACTAACGTACAATAAAGAATTTGAAGATTTTGAAGCATGGAGGAAAAAGAGGAGTTGGTACTATAAAATGAAGATGTTATTATGGCTTACTTTCTGTTTTTATCGAAAAAGCTGCTCCTCATCAATGTGGACCAAGTATTCAATGATAAAAGCGACCTTTAAAAGTATATAAGAACGTGGATATAGGAGGTATGAAAAGTTGTCGCTTATTTGAAGAGCAATTCAAGAAATTTCAAACTGAAAAAGGCAAAAATTCTGGAGAGGCACACATCGAAAAATTCTTGGCTGAGGCACCTGACGACGAGCACTTAATCAAAGGTATGAATTTACTTTAGTTTCTGGTATTAAATATTTATCTGTTCGATTTTTATAGGTTGCAATTGATATTGGGAATCGCTGGCATGCCGTTGTGACGAACCAACTCGCTTAAGTATTGAAGATATAGTAGATAAAGGCCATGTTTCTATACCTGATACCAAGACGAACAAATCTCTGAGAAGCTTTACAATTTTAAAAGAAGGATTTTTGGTAAATGTGCTTGAATTATTTAGAAAATATGTGTCCCTAAGGCCAGAGAACACGCCTCACAAAAGATTTTTTGTCAACTTTCAAAAGGCAAATGCACTAGGCAATGCGTGGGAATAAATAAAATTTCGAAAATTCCGAGAGTAGTTGCCTATTATTTGCAACTACCTGATGAAATCTTATATAGTGCTCATAGCATGCGGCGTTCTTCAGCGACACTTCTAGTCAACGCTGGGGTCGATATCACCAACCTTAAACGCCATGGCGGGTGGAAGTCTTCTACCGTGGCAGAAGGATATGAAGATTGCATCTCTAAGTTTGAGATTGCAAGACGAATACAGGGTGAAGAGCGCACCAACGCAAGTACTAGTGCTGAAAGACTTCCTAAGAACACCCGCACAATGTAACGTTGTCCAAGATAAATCTAATATAACAATTACTGTTAATATAAACACGAATAAATTGTAAAAGGGTGCAACATATTAGTTGTTTCTATGTTATTTTAATTGTGAAAATGTTGAAGTAATAAAGAATTAGTATAAGTCACTAGTGAGCTAAACTATAATTCACTAGTGAGCTAAAGGGCAATTTTAGCTCACTGAGTGACTTATAGGTACACTTATATCCTCAAAATCTGACTCATCATGGTATTATTATATGTAAGGGTTGGGATAGTTAAAACCATTTATCAGAACCAAGCCACTAAGTCCACTTTAGCTCTAATAAATAAGTTTTATACTATTGAAAATACGCGTTAAAGTACATTTTTTAAATTGTGGGATGGTTCGCTCTGGCTCTAAACGTCTTATATTACCCCACAGTGTTTTTTTTAAATCGTAGTTCTACCGATACCACAAAGAGTCAAAATGAGTGCTTACAGGTAATTTAACTACCGTGGTAACGTCTTATATTACCCACAGTGTTTTTTTTTATTAATGTAGTTCTACCGATACTACAACAGTCAAATGAGTGCTTAAGGTAATTTAACTACCGTGGTATTTATATTTGGCAACGCTGCGTAGAAACAATAGAAATCCTATGCAAAAATCTACTGCACAAACGTCTTTAAACAAGTTATAGGTTTTAAATTGTTATGTTTATTTACCGATAAAATCTCTAAACCACCCTTATGATATTACCAAAAATATATTTCATTTAAAAGGCAAAACAGTCACTGAAAAAAGTATAACAAATTTGTAGAACAAGGTCAAGTAGCACATAATTTAAGGATAAACATAAAAAAGTTTCTGTCAACTAACCTGTTAACTAACGTCAATACTGATACATCGAATTATTGTCGTCAAATTGTTCACTTAATAAATAATAGTTTAAAAAAACTAAAAAACACGCTTTTATATGCAACCGAACTAAAAATTAGAAAATAATTTTTCATTAAAAAAATATTCTCACTTCAGAGTAAAAGCGTGGGGTGCTTAATATATTAAATGTTATAATTATTATATTTGCCAATATCTATGAGGGAAAAGTTATGAAAAAATAGTAAAATGCACCCCACGCTTTTTACTCTGAAGTGAGAATATTTTTTTTAATGAAAAATTATTTTCTAATTTTTAGTTCGGTTGCATATAAAAGCGTGTTTTTTAGTTTTTAAACTATTATTTATTTTTCATTTTTTAGTTCGATATGCATGTATGTATGTATGTATGTAAAAATGCTCCAGTTTATTCACTAAAAAATTCCTTCGCCATTTTGTCAAGAGTAGCTAAAGTTCCTGAGAAAAGTTTGGGATGTTGCCAAAAGATGGCAACACAGGTGTTGTTTTTATAATATAAAGGAATTTTTTATCCTGGCGATTCTAACCAGGATAACGGGATACTGTTTGCAGATTATTGCATTGTCATGGGTCCTTAATACGTGTGCAAAGTTTCAAAGAAATCGAATAGCTGGAAGTTGGTAAAAATTAGGCTCAAAGATTCCGTTACATAGATAGATGGATAGATAGATAGATGGATAGTTACAACCCAAGTTAATAAAAGCGTGTTAAAAACACTCGGAAAAACATATTTTCTAATAATTATTGCGGATATTTATTATCACTTATTGGATCTTGTAACCGAAAAACGTATTGGACGGGCATCAATTTTTTTATGTCACATAGTATACCGTATTCGATTAACTTTTTCGGGCGCAGCATAACCTTTCGGCAGCGTTTCCATATGTCACATAGCATATTTTCCTAATTATTTATTAATTACTCCTATCACAAGCTCTGAAGGTCAAATTTTAATTAGTCAAAGTGTTCAGAATTGGTTTTTCTTCCGTTGATACTACTTTCATTGAAATCTGAATATTAGTTTTTGTGAAATAAAATTAAATCTGCGATTTTATAAATACAACTACATCTAAAATCTAAGGTTTATGATACATACTAATCAGTGTTGGATACGGTACTATCGTGGGTCAAAAATTCGACTATTTTTTTATTTTGACTTCTGACACTAAAAAATTGAGTCCTGGGCACCTCTACAAAATGCTCAGCAAAGATGAGCTCTTAATTTTAATAGGAAGATCCGCCTCATTACAGTTTTAAATATTTTTTTAGTCCCATACAAATAAGATCATATCTCACCATTCGTTAGTCATACAGGAAAACCTTTAGAAAATAATTTTTAGAAAAATAACTTTTTTTTTTCTAAATTAAACGCTCTACAAAGAAGGTTTTTTTATATTTTTTCATAAATCTAAACATTAAACAATTTTTTAAGGTCAAAAAGTCAAAAAATTTTAAGAATTTTTTTGTTTTGAATTTTGTAATTTAGTTAAAAAGTAAAAGAGACTTATTTTAAACTGCATTCAATTACCGACAGAAAAAGTAGAAATTCAATTTTCAATAATTATTTTTTAGTAAGTTATAAAATTTATAACAATAAATGTTATTTTTCTTAAAAACTTTTAAACTTTAACCTTGGATATCTTTTTAACGGTTAAATTTATTAAAAAGTATAAAATACTTTTTTGTAGAGCGTTTAATTTTCTACAAAACACTTCTTTTAGAGTTTTGCTGAATGATTAACGAATGGTGAGATACGATTTTTTCGTATGGGACTGAGAAAAATATGCAAAACTGTGATGTGGCGAATCTTCCTATTAAAATTAAAGCTCATTGTTACCATGCCTTTCTGAAAATGCCTAGAAACTAATTTTTCAGTGTTGAAAGTCAAAATAAAAATATTTATTTGTTTTTGACCCACCCTATTAGGTACAGTTGTGAACCTGGACAAAGAAAAACTTATGAGGCATCTAATTAAAAATGAAAAAACCTTATTGTAGCAATTTGGCAGTCACATAGTTAAAGAAAGTAATGTCTAGAATACACTCGATAAGAGGTTTAACGTAACTCGCGCATGTTACTTGACATACAGGTAATGTGTTTGTGTTTGTCTGGGCAGTTAGACAAGTGACGTGAATGTTGAACAAGCAATCACTTCCTTCACATTTGTTTTGAAACACCCTGCATGGATCCAAACAAGATCTTTCATCTGTTTCACATAGATCAAAAGCATCACTTGAGTTTCTTGGCAAATTTTAAATAATTTTTCTTGACTTCTCCAACGCTTTGGCCTATTAGTCTAAAGAGAAACACCTTGGTAAAGAAAATTTTTATTTTGGAATTTGCAAAAAAGTTAATTTTTTGGTTAGCCCCACCAGACAAAATCAAAACCTTAAAATGCAAGTCCTTCATTTGTATTTTTTCCGTAAATTTGATAAAATTGTATTAATTAATATTAAATTTAATAGAAATTATGTATATTTTTCAAAAAACCATAGCCAGTTGAATATTTTTCACACTACAATTTTTTATGCGAGACTTTCAAATGCCTCTATTTACAAGAAAAAAATCAGATATTTTTGCAGAATTTAAAATCTAATTAAAGTTACGAAAAAAATACAAATAAAGAATATGTGTGTAAAAGTTTTGATTTTTTCTGGAGGGGGCTAAGCAAAACTAACTTTTTTCGCAAATTCCAAAATAAAAATTTTCTTTACCAAAGTGTTTCTCTTAGCATCAGTAGCATCTGGTATAAATTCTGGTGTGGGTCCCATGTCTCAGTTTTTAGATAAAATCATTTGAAAAGTTGCGGCAATGGATGCGTTCTTATAAAAGCTTTCTTTTATAGACTTTTACGTATATTTTATTCCTGGTAAACAGCCATTTACTCAAATTCTAGAATTTTATAGCCAGTCTTTGATCCTAAATTATGGTTTGTAGAAAGTGGGTAGATATTTTTTCAAAAGACCTTCAGATGATATTGAGTGTTGGCTAATTTAAAAAAAAAAAGGATAGAACAGGCTAAATGAGAGAAAATGAGCAATTTACCAACTGATTTTATTTCTTTTAAAATTTAAGGCGCCAAATAGTCTCAGTTACTGGCGCGCTCATATAATTCACAAATCTCTGTCTCTTTAAAATTTAAGCTATATTATTTTCTTTCTATAAAACATAGATCCTTTATCTATTGGTAGATAATTTAATAACGAGAGAAGCTTTCTCTCAAGACCTATTTTTTCTAG
>JACEGR010010337.1:0-19579 GCA_014170235.1 Listronotus bonariensis
AATGTTAGTAAACTCATCAAAATGTCAAAATCTCCTGTTTGCAAGGGTTAAAGTTCACCCTTTATTTTGCTGTCATTACTGCATTTTATTAATCATCTAGTTGATATTTGGCACCCAAATTAAGCTTTGGTAGATTCTAAAATTTGAAAAATAAAAGTATTTTTTTTAAATACCGCCAGAGGGCACTTTACCTGAAAACTTAAAATGTATTGCATTATAACTTTTATTTTAACAGCAACGCAAAGCTGATGGCGCCATTTTATAGATAATCAAGAACCTAAAAATAGGGTACTCACCACAAGAATAAATATATTAACCAGAAGGATATCTCGAAGGCGGCTTCTTTGATGTCTCCTAGCGCGTCTCATGACCTCGAACTGCATATTTTGCAGGCGTTTCATGAGCGTACCTAAGAAATTAACATGTTTAGGCGCCTATCTCTTAAAAATATATTTTAATATTATTATAATGCATTTTATAACATCTATGCAATCAAATAAAACAGATGCTTTAATAATATGTCGTATTGAGATATATTAATAATTATTATGAAATGTGTCTATTTATTTTCGCATATGACAATTTTTTATTTTTCATATTTTTGAAGTTTCTATTTATCCATTTGAGGGTATGGAATAGTCTAACTGTAACAAACCATTTAATTAAATAACTAATTGGAAATTGTTCACAAGGATGTAAAAAAACTATTTTTAAACGGTTTTACTTGACCTGTTTGTTATTTATTTGAATTATTTTTTGGGTCAAATCTAGTAATTGAAATTTGACCCCCTTCCTGACGACCGATCGATCTGAAATTTGGTACACTTCCTTAGTCTTGATGACAATACAATATAACATATTCTTTATGATTGTAAATCCAACATGGCCGCCGATACAAAATGGCGGATTACATATTACTTTACTACAACCTCAATATGGGTATCAAATTAAAGGGCTTTATTGGTAGAATAGAACCCACTATGAAAAAAATAAAATCCAAGATGGCCGCCGCCACAAAATGGCGGATTATATATTTTTTTTCACAAATACCTCAATATGGGTATCAAATGGAAGGGCTTGATTGGTAGAATAGAACCCACTATAAAAAAATTAAAATCCAAATGGCCGCCGCCACAAAACGGCGGATTACATATTTTTTCTCACAACTACCTCAATATGGGTATCAAAATGAAAGGGTTTGGTTGGTAGAATAGAGCTCACTATGAAAAAAAAAATCAAGATGGCCGCCGCCACAAAATGGCGGATTACATATTTTTTTCACAAATACCTCAATATGGGTATCAAATGGAAGGGCTTGATTGGTAGAATAGAACCCACTATAAAAAAATTAAAATCCAAATGGCCGCCGCCACAAAATGGCGGATTACATATTTTTTCTCACAACTACCTCAATATGGGTATCAAATGAAAGGGCTTGGTTGGTAGAATAGAGCTCACTATAAAAAAAAATAAAATTCAAGATGGACGCTGCTGCAAAATGGCGAATTACATATTTTCCACAACTACTTCAATATAGAATCGTTGGTTAGTTCTGGTTAGTTATAGTAAGGCGAACTCAATAGAATGAGAAGTATCAACCAACAACAAAACTAAAAACTTGAAAATAAATTATGTAAAAAAACTTTTTATGTTAAACGGTTTTATTGTACTAAAAGCTAAAAAATAATTCGGTAAGTCCTAGCATAGAGTAAGGAAATTATAAGAGTTATCATGGAATAGCCGATTTAAGGACAGGTCATGCGAAAACTCCCAATATAATTTTATTCGTTTCTTGTTGAAATACCGCCAGTTAGTCATTTCAGTAAGCTTACGTGTCTCCCCACCGCTGATGTTACACGAGGCGAGGCTTCGACCGACGCATTTAAAGTGTAAACTGGAAAAATGACAAGCCTGCCGCCAAGCCTGCCGCAAAAGCGGTACGAAAATTTTAGCATGCCATGGTTTCTCTTATCCGTAGGTATGTTACTTTATGGTCCTAGCTACCAGATCGCACCAATCTTCTCATCAATCTGGGGTATTGATCAGACAAATAATAAAATCGTTGGGCAATTGACATTTCTATCATAATATTTACTCTGGATACGCTTCAGTTTTTTAAAATATGTATTGTATAATTTACACAAGTGTCTATTTATTTTTCCATATGACAATTTTTCTATTTTTAACATTTTTGAAATTCTTGTTTATACATTTGAGTGTATGGAATAATCTAACTTAACTAACAATTCACAGAAAAATCACTAAACAGAATATTATAGTCCAGAAAAATAAAACGTATCGCAATAAACTATATAAAATACATTGACCGTTACCGAGTCGTTGCTTCGCCTTTCACTACTGCACTGGCAATTTCGGTTTAGAATTTCGGTTTAGTAGCCCTCGAAGGTCACAGCCTGCGCCGCTCAAGGTAAAAGAGATATCCTTCCACTATGGGATAGAAATTAATTTTTTGGTCAAAATTCTGAAACTTACCAATCTGACTTAAAATGAGGTGCTTTTTACTGGAAAAATATTATAAATTATTACAAATGCTTTTGGAAACCTAAAACTTATTATATGTTATTATAAATTTACACCCCCTTAACATTATTATTTTTTTATTGTACAAAATAAACTAAAATGTCAGCTTGTTTGGTTAATTCGGTAGTATTCTAATCAGTAATCCGATGATTATCTCATATGATATACAGGGTACGACAATAGGTATGATTTTTTTAAATGGAATGCCCTGAATATTTATATCACCACCAAAATAATCTTTTAAAATGCTTTAAAAAATACTACATTTGATGTGTCTATCTCAATTAGTTTTGGAAATATGACCATACAAATCTGAAAAATAATTTTAAATTATTCTTAGAAGCGTAATAGAGATACATCTTCCCAACTTTTTTATTTTTTAACGTATGAAATAAATAAAAAACACTGTTTTGTTGGGTAGATTCTGTAGAATCCATATCTTTCATCAGAATGCTTTTATCTTTAGGATATACAGTGTAGGACAAAACATATAAAATTTTAAAGTGGAAAACCTTGTAAATTATAAAAAATCTTGTATCTGTCCTTACACTCAGAAGTAGCAAAAAGTAGGAAGGCAATTGTACAAAGTACAAAAACTGATAAAGAAAAAGGTAAAAAATCTTTGACAAAAGTAGCGAGACTTCGCGAGACATCGGGAACACAACAATAGCTCTTATTATTGAAACTCTTTTACTTTTTTTAGTAAACAAGGCTAATAATAAACTAAGTAGATTAAATGTTGTATATTTATGTTTACTTAAAATACATTTTCAAGTTTCTTATTACCCCAATAGAAGTCGTCATATCCTTTTATAATTTTGCGCACATGTAGTTTGAAGTATCTATTTTGAAATACACAGCATAAGCCATTAAAACTTCAAAGTTGCTTTTTGGCCAAAATAATGGATTTCTATCCCATAGTGTATCGGCGCGTCGCTGTAAAGGATAGCGGCGCCTTTGTATAGAATAGTCCGATTGTAGGCGGCCTTTTTTATGTTTTTTGTATTATTTTCAAAGGGTACCGAATTTGCGCTTTTAAAATGTTCTCACTATATATTTTTACGCCCCAAATTAAATCTGTAAAAATCCATTTTGTTTAGGATATTAGCATATAGGAGGTATTGCTATATGATATCTCTGCTAGACAGATAAAAAAGACGATTTTTTGCTCATTATTGGGTATAATGTAAATATTTAAACCAGAGATACTGATGCAGTCGTCAAAATGCATACAATTAACCCACATACATATTTATATAATTTCCAGAAACGCGACAGACACATGCATCCAATGCATGATGCCATTACATTTTTTTATCCGACGTATATCCAAAGTGATGGCGTTATACGCGGCATTATGTTACGTTAAAATAGATGTACTATGAAACGATAAATACGCAGTTAGATTTCATTTATTATTTACATAATAATTCATGTGGATAAATTAAAACGATAGACGCAATAATTGTTATTGCTAATTGATAAAATTTATGGAGCATTATGAGTTGAAAGATATTACGATATTCTGTTCCTTAACATACATTATTTTATTTTTTTCTGGCTGTACATGGCAAGTGAAAAATAATTATATTTGGTGTAACCAAAAATACATAATTGCTGATGACACCACTATTTTATGGAACAACAAAAATAAAAATGTATTATACGATTCAATTAATAATGATATTTTAAAAATTAAATCCTGGTGTGATTCTAATTTGCTTACTTTTAATATTAATAAAACTAATATCCTAACATTTAAATGTACTCTTAATAACATATATATGAATGATCAAACTGTTAAATATTCTTCATGTACTAAATTTCTAGGCCTTTTTGTCGATGTTAAACTAAATTTTAAAGATCATATAGAAAAACTATGTGATAAACTAGCATCTAATTGTTATGGTATTAGAATACTCTCTAAAGAATTAGAAGATTTTTCAGTTTTAAAATCTATTTATTTTTCTTTAATTGATTCTATCATAAGATATGGAATTTGATTTTGGGGAAACTCGTATCAATATTTATTAAATTCAGTATTTAATTTTGTATTACAAAAAAGAGCAGTTAGATAGGTATATCTGCAGAGCAAAGACAAAAGATTCGTGTAAACCATTGTTTAAGTCAAAGAAAATTTTAACTCTTACCTCTATTTATATTTTAGAAACAGTATGTATAATTTTTAAAAAAATTGTTTAAAAAGTCCTAATAATTCTTTATATGATACTAGAAAAAAATCTCAACTTCAACTTCCGAATCCAAATTCATCATTAACAAAAAAATCTTTAATTTATGACTCAAAAAAATGTATAATCATTTGCCCACTGATATTAAAAAAATTAAAATTTTTAAAAAATTTAAACTATCTGTTCAAAACTTGTTATTAAGTAAAGCATATTATGTATTAAGAGAATACTTTGATGATAATTTTAATTAGTCGTACCATTACATAAAGCATGTATCTTATTATTATTAATATTATTATTATTGTTAATATTTTAATTTTATTCTGCTTTGTCAAAAGATTATTCGTGGACAATAAAGCAATATTATTATTATTATTATTATTAGTTTATGGCAGTCCGCATTGTCAAGAATGCCTATTATGCTTGGGGATGGTCCACAGTCGGTCAGAAGGATTTGCGACGATAGTACCCTTCACTCCAGTTTTTAGGTTCCTAAACCCATCACTAAACCTGATTCGGAAAACAAACGCAAAGCGATGCAGATATCTCTTTCGCAGGATCTTAATATAATTTAAAATTAAAAATCTCGTCCATCTAATGCATCCAAAACACAATCATGTTCCTTGTCGCGAAAATAGTCATCAATACTCATCCTCTACTTATGAGCGGCCAAGTTTTATAGAAAGACACCTTCAATCTTGTGGGCGTCACATTTGAAAGTAACCTTAACTGGCATAGACACATTGTATTTATAGCCACGGCAGCTTCAAAAAACGCTTGGATTTCTCTTTCGAGCCAAAAAGTATTTTTCCCCTTTAATTTATACATTTTATACGTGTCCCAAATCCGACCACCCTTGGAATATTGTTTTCATATCTGGGGCATGGCGTCCCCCACAACTCTAAGCATTCTTGATTTTATTCAAAAAGAGCTATTCGTCTCATTAATGATCCTTCACTTAGAGAAAGGCTTCCCCTTCTTGCCCATCGTCGGGCTGTGGGGGATTTATCGCTTTTTTATAGGTACTTCCATGGTTTCTGCTCTGAAGAATTGTCCAGTATACTTCCTCCACTCACAACAGAGAAACTCGTGGTGCCGCGCGTATGCATCCGTATACGGTCCAACTGGACAGACCCCGAACTTCCCACTTTGTTCGTTCTTTTATCCCTGGAGCTTCTAGAATGTGGAACCAGCTGCCCGCGGAGGTCTTTTCCTTCCCCCAAATCTTCAAGTATTTAAGTCCCGCGTCAACAAACTTCTTCTTACCCCGCTTAAGACACCCACGGTACGTTAGTATTAAGGCTTTTAGTCTTCGTGGTGTGTTATAAGATTTAAACAAAAAAAGAAAAAGAAAAATAAATCTGGCACTGTGTTGGTAACGCTTTATTTCAGCAAGATAATGCACGTTAATATTCATCGTGTAACTGGCTTATATAGAGCAACATAATGTTTTTATATTCTTTCTTGGCCTCCAAGTTCTACCGATCTGTCCGCCATAGAACACGCATGGGACGCTATTCCCCAAGAAGACATGGATCATTTTGTAATAAGCATGTCTAGAAGCACTTCTGATGTGTTAATTCGCCCAGAGTTAATACTTATTATTAAAATTTAAATAACTTTCCTTGTTTTCTTTTACGCCCACCTGTCATCACTTATAGCAAATAATATTGTATACAAAACAGCAAAATTTGGTTAACTTTTTTATTTCTAAGTGTTGCAATTTTTGTGATAAGACTTAAGGAGTAGATAAGCACGATTAAGATCAAACAGTTGACCTACTTCCTACCCAATAACAATAATAAATACTATAATATACAATTTATCTTTGAAACGGTTTAAAGAAATACGCGTTCGATTTGACCTACTCTGTACATGTAGATGTTGCTTGCTTAACCCCGTATAAATTCTTATTTACCTTTTCCATCTGCTACAAATTTTAAGCAGTCGTTCTTCATAAAACATTCAATTTTTTCGCGCAACGAACTGTAAACCGTAAAGAAACGGGGCAGGAGGTTGATACTTCATAAGCGCTTTATATTTATTGGTTTTTAAATCAATAGGTTATTGTACGGCAAGTAATAAGAATGTAAAGCTTATAATTACCAATTCTTATTCTATTTCTATTTTTTTTCTTGGTTTTGGTCCCTTCAGGTCCAATCCACCACTCTGCCCCTTCCGGACTATGCTTTCCAGGGCTTCGTCGGCGGAAAATCTGGATAATCGAGCTCGTAGCTCCCAAAAATTCAAAAGAAAAAATAAATATTTCCACAATCGATGCAATGCATAAATTGTCGACTGTCAAACCAAGATCTGCTACTGGTGTTACGTATAACCTTCACTTTCACTACTGACAGTTCCCATGGCACGCCCATCTATTTACCGCCATTTGAGAAATAACTCGTGTTCACCACCAAACAGGATACCATCAGCTTATAGGAATCTTCGCTCACAGCACTTAGATCCAGAAGAAAGATGCCGTCAATTTAGCGTGAATCTTTCCTTGATCCTCAAAGGTAAAAAACGTTCGTACGACACCTCTAGCCGCCACTCCGGGAAGAACTTTGTAGTCCTCTACGCACGTCCGCATTGTCCGGAGGTCAAACAAAGAGTCAAAAGTTGCAAGTCGCAATAAAGTTGCAGAATACGCTGCCAAAATTCAGCTGTTCGCGTACTGCGCATGCCTACTACAAGTTTCTTGCAAGTTGCAGAAAGAACTTGCCGACTGTAAAACGGACTTAAACAGTTTAGGAGCTCTATAATCAGAACAAACCACAATATTAATTGTAAACTTGGATATTTGGATAAGAAAATCCTATTTTGTATTGCCACTCCTAAGTGAATGTCTGAGACGGGACTAGTGGATAATTTTTCATCGGCCAAGCGTAAAGCAAACTCGTCTAGTACGGAAATATCCTGTAAAAATGCAACCATTTGGCACCAAAACATAATATAAGAATCCGTTTATTATTAACATCGAGTTATTGCATGTAAGACGTATTAGGGGCCATTATGCTCGATAAAATACTAATTATTACTTGTTATGAACGTAATACATCGGACACTTCCGTAAAGAAGAAATTAAAGTAGCCTTAAGGATGTTCTTTTCCAAAGTCGATTGATGAGATAAGGTCACGACATCCGCCATATTGGCTAGCGCGGCTGTGACGTCGGGCCATTTTCGGCCATGTTTGATTTTAGGCAGATCAGTAGCGTAGAATTAAGGAGAAAACAAAAAAGAACTGTATGTTGTAAACAAAATTTATTGGATTATTTTAATAGGCATAACATGAAACAAAAACATAAATGTGGTTTAAATATTGAAAATTGAAAATTATCAAAGCGACGACAGGACGATGAGTGAATGTATAGTGAAGTATGAATGAATGGTACACAGAAAAACCACAGATTCCTTATGCCAAAATATTAAGATTTAACCAAACATATCTAATATACAAAAGTTTATAATAAGGAAGATACGGGGGTGTCATAGTAAAAAGAAAAAGTAAATTTATTTCGATAATTGTTCCCCCTTTTTAAATATCTTAATAAAACGGTATCTCGGGGTTTTTAAACATTAGCTTTTCAGATCGAATATTAATTTTTGTGTGTAAACTAGAGGGCGATGGGTACACTATTTAAAATTCTCTAAAACTACCCAATTTTTTGTTACTACTCTGTGTGTATGTAAACTAGTAAGCTTCTCTATGCTTTCTGCACAAAAACGGTATACTTAGTAAAAATCGGTCTTGACAACCGTTTTTAAGGTATTCACGTTTTAGTTGTTCAGTGCACCCGAAAGTATGTACCTTCAATAACATCGTATTAGCTATAATTACAACTGCTTAGATATAAATAGCTGATAGCTAAAAACTCCTGGATACCGAGTTTTGTTAAAATGTTTAAAACATATCAGAAATTATCGAAATGCATGAATAAAAAATATTTATATCCCTTTAAAACCCCGTATCTTCCTTATCATTAACTTTTGGATATAGGTATGTTTGTTTAAATCCTAAATGGGTATTTTTGCATAAGAAATCTGTGGTTTTTCTGTGTACCATTAATTAGCGGACACTCATCAGTATCATATGTATATAAAAACACGAATGACTGAAAACTATTCGACTAAACACTATCAAAATCTCTAAAATAAAACGAGTCCGAACCAATAATATGTGAAGTCTCTAAACTAACCAAAAACATTAACAACTGGAAATCCTTGCAAAATATACAACCAAAATGAAAATGGCAAATTTCCACAGTTTTTACCAAACAAAGCTTCGACAAGGCACGACTCTGTCATCAGCTGATAATGCTACCAACTTTGAACAGAACTGCCAACCGAAATCGTAATTCTCACACCTCACGTCCCTGACAAAAGCTATCACCGGTCTTGCTTATGTCTAAACCCCTTCTCATAAAGAAACTCTGGTTCTTTTCCTTTGCAACTTTCTGGAAAGTGATAATTAAAGCCAGAATATTTATCAATCAGGTGGTAAAAATAGGTATGTAGATCCAAAATAGCGAAATATATTTACAAAAATCATCCGATTTTTGGTTTGTGTCTCAGCTAGAAACAAGGCAATAAATTTAAGAAAAAGATTAGGCATTATTGTCTAACAACCTAAATAAAACAAAGAATGGTCAACAGTCAGCATTGCATTTAATAAATAATAAAAATATTTAAAAATAAGTTACTAACAAACTGCAAGCAAAATATGACTAAGAAATGTCATAGTGCCCCAAAAGGGTTCAAAAAGTTTCCTATGAGAGCGCTAAACTGCAGTTGCAAATGTTGCCAGATCGCTTAATTTTAATCCTTGATGTAATTTTTGTTAAATAAAGGTTACGTAAGGCACGGAGCGTTTTTAGTTGATCAACTATAGCGGTTCAACTAAAATCGAATAAAGATAAGTGTAAATTTATAGGTTTCGACTTTATTCGGCCAGGTGTCCTAACGATGTGAATTAAGTTGTTCAACTTTAGGGGACAAGTGCAATTTAAATAATTTAAGTAGAATAAATACTTTTTAAATGTGACTAACGCAATTTAACTCATAAACCATATAGATGACCTATAACTTGAACGATAAAGTTTGAATGGATCAGTGATTTGTCATACCTACAAAACTTGATCGATTAAAATGGAAATATATGGTATTTCAGTTGTTTTTATTCGATTTAAGTTGATCAACTAAAATCGCTCCTTGGGAATGAGCGTTTAGTCTACTTATACAGGGTGTCCAGTAACTCAACCGACAAACTTTAAGGGGTGATTTTACAATGAAAATTTGGAAAAAATTCAAATGAACATATGTTCTGAACGTATTAGTTTTTGAAATACGCGGTGTTCAAAATTGTGAGAAAATATTGTGTGTTTTATAATAACTTTTCTACGAATTCATTTATTTTTACAAAATTTTGAGGTCGCCTTCTATGCATCACAAGACATTTTTTGGCGTACAAGAAAAAACTAATTTTTACCAGTGTCACCCATAATGGGTTTAATGTAAATATTTTTTAAGAAAAAAATGATACGCCACTGCATTTTTCTAAAATTAAAATATTTTTTAAATTTTCCATTTAGTAGTATATTTTCGGATTCCTATCTAATTAGGAAATCAATATTGGTACTTTTTTACTGCTGAAATTAATAAGAGCGATACGAAATTACCATGTCTAGAAATGGTTTATTTTATTATTTTTGCGGAAACCGTACATAAAATAAAAAAACTTAGGAGATCAAATTTGTTAAAAAAAAAAAATGGGAAACTTAAAAATATTTTAATTTTAAAAAATGCAGTGGCGTACCATTTTTTTATTTAATAATACATATTTACCTTAAACATCTCATAAACGAGAATGGTGATTTTTTTCTTGTGTGCCAAAAATGTCTTCTGTTCTCTAATTTTTTTTTAAATAACTAAATTGGCATAAAAGTTATAAAAACCAAAAAAATATATATTTTTTTAATTTTTAGCACCCTATAGTTTAGAAACTAAGACGTTTAGGACATATCGTCGTCAATATCACAAAGTGGCGTTTCTAATTTTTTGCAATTTCACAAAAGTACTTTTTAGGTATTTTTTTCCGCGACTATTTTTCGTAGTAAAATAAAATAAGTTTATTATTATATTTCTATAACTTTAAAGCTATTAAAATTTAACTTATTCCAATTCGTAATATTAAGGAGCAGATTTTTGTCGGCTCTAGTCAATTTTCCTATTTTTGAGATACGACACTTCGTTATATTGCCGACGATGTGGTCATATGAAATTTTTCTTCTAATTTTCATTGTAGAATCATTCCTTAAATTTTGTCGGTTAAGTTACTGGATACCCTGTTTCTATATTTTTTTTTTAAATTACTAATCATAAATACTTACCGATGACTTTTTATCCATACATGCCTCTCCCGCAGACGACGATTTTAGTATATTCGACCTGCAGTTTTTCACCACCAGCGGGCCGACGATAAACCAGGTGCCGTTGTTCCCCAGGTGCAATCCAAATCGATGGAGTAAGTCGTGTGCTGCTGCCAGAGTTTTTAGTTTTCGCTGCCCCTATGCACGCTATTTGGTTTTCCTTAGTTATTTATGACATGACATGGCCTTTTCTATTTTTATTTGGTCAATAAAAAAGCTCATTATGTTTTGAAGGGCCCATGTGGATAATATACATTTTTTGTCTAAAGTTGTATGACTATGTTTGTTTAGCCGATATTTTTGTCACCAGTGGAAGATGTGACAAAGTATTTTATTAAATAGTTAAATAACAATTTTAAATAAAATAACTTAAATAGGTGTAGTGCAGGAAGGGAAAAAAAAGCGCGCATTCACCATTTTAGCAAAATTGAAAATACTCAACTATCAAAAATCTAAGTAAAAAGTCTTAATATCTAAACTTACCTAAATTTTATACACCAAATCAATCCTTCTATCTTTTAATGCAGCAAATTTATCAATTATATCTTCATAAAATGGTTGAGTTTTTATCAGTTCCTGTAGAAACTTCTTTTGCATTGAAATATTGGCCAAAGATAAAAGTCTATCTTGGGATATAGTGTTTCTTAAGAAAGTTTTTAAACGCTTAAGACAAGAAAAACTCCGTTCCACTGAACCGCTTGTCGACGGTATCGTTAAAATTAGCGAAAAAAGTTTATACGCCTCGGTAAAAATGTCTTTATTTGCGCCAACTTGTTTCACTAACTGCTGCAATAAAAGATTTCTATAACTTTCATCAGCAAATACTAGGTCAAGTTTATTTTTAAGCCGCTGATTTTTTGGAAATGATTCGGCATATTATATCTCCAATAAATTTTGAAAAGAATCAGTGGAAAAAGTTTGGTTATACTGGCCAAACTTTGCAGTATCAGCAAAACAATGAAATTGTAGTTTGTAACAATCTTCGAATCTTACTTCTATTTCCATCAAAATATGATCTAATATTTCATAAAGAAGTGCTCTGTACTGTCCTTTAATTTCTTCCTGTGAAAAAATCACTGTCGCGAAGAATACTCAAACGAAGTAATACGTGAAAACCAACAAAATGAATGAAACCTATACTATCTTTTTAAGGCTATCGCTTTACCAAGCAATACACCTGATACTCCCACCCGCGATTTTGTCATGGCAACGGAGCGTCATGGCAACGGAGCGTCAAAGCGGAATAAGAATGTCATGCAAGAAAACTTTCAAACTGTAAAAACAGCTTTAAAAATACAGGAAATTGTTACAGTTGGCACTAAAAATCTTTTAACTAAACATGTCTTAGAATTAAGAATTTGTTTATTTTTTATCAAGTGGGTCAAAAGTAAAAATTGGCTGATAAACTTTTTCACAGTGTAACGTTAGTTTGATAGACACGATCCATCACATAAAAATTTAAAAAAACTAATTAAATTATTGACGCAATTAAAAATTCTCTGCTTCGACCTCAGGGTCAGGGTTAGCTGCAAATATTTTTACGGAAGTATTTAAAAACATGCTTTGAAACTTTTGTTTTTTTATTTATTACGAAAAGTAGTTTATACCTCGCATGATGCAATTCTTAGAAAATTTTTATTTTCTTTTCACTTTTAAATTATTAGTTTAGTGCACAAATATCCTAGAATGTAGGCTTGTTGGCCTCAAAAATCCCTCTTATTAGTTATTTTTATGTGGCGAATTTATCACTTCAGTGGATCAACTAAAATGGAATAAAAGTAGTTGTGAGAACATATATGTAATTCAATTTTAATTGAACAAATTTTGTTGATTTCATAAAAGACTGATCCCTTATTAAATTATAGAATTACTATTAATATAGAGACATTTTGCAGCTCTTATTTTGCCGTTGTGGTTACCGTTATTCTGAGATTGCGCAGTAACGCAAACATTATCGTTATTAAGCATACCGGACTCCTTTAATTACGGATGAATACCGAAGAGCTTATCGTTATCGTTGTCGTTATTGTTAAACTGCGTGGTTGCCGGATTGTAAAAATTTTAATATCAATTATTTAAAAGGTTAAAATTTTAATGCCGTATTAATTAAAATATCATTTATACAAAGGCTCTAATTAGCGAAAATCTATAGCAGTAATAAAAATCAAATAGTGCCGTGGACTTGAGCTTGCGATTACTTCCCAAAATCAGTACCACCTAGATGTCAGCACTTGGTACACTCGCTTCTTTGAGTCAGCTTATCATTTTGTGCCTTGTTAGTATCAGTTAGCAGTATCTGATAAAAACGATCAACGAGTGTTTCATATATTTAAACAGAATCCTATCTTCATGAAGAATGTGCTAAATACTAATTTTCGTTTAACTTTGTAACTGCAAAAAATAGCAGTTATGTGTTCAGTAAGGGTTCTCTGTAAAATTAGTCTGTTGTGCCAGATCGTTGGCGTTTACAGACACACACAAATAAAATTGTTATTTTAAGAGGTGCAAAATGCCTTAATATATGTTAGTTATTTTTATGTGGCGAATTTATCACTTCAGTGGATCAACTAAAATGGAATAAAAGTAGTTGTGAGAACATATATGTAATTCAATTTTAATTGAACAAATTTTGTTGATTTCATAAAAGACTGATCCCTTATTAAATTATAGAATTACTATTAATATAGAGACATTTTGCAGCTCTTATTTTGCCGTTGTGGTTACCGTTATTCTGAGATTGCGCAGTAACGCAAACATTATCGTTATTAAGCATACCGGACTCCTTTAATTACGGATGAATACCGAAGAGCTTATCGTTATCGTTGTCGTTATTGTTAAACTGCGTGGTTGCCGGATTGTAAAAATTTTAATATCAATTATTTAAAAGGTTAAAATTTTAATGCCGTATTAATTAAAATATCATTTATACAAAGGCTCTAATTAGCGAAAAATCTATAGCAGTAATAAAAATCAAATAGTGTTAAGAAATTAAAACGGACTTGCACTTTTACGGATATTCTAAATCAGTAATTAATTTAGATGTTACAATCTGGCACACTTGCTTTTTATTCTACTACCAAACCTAACCTTACTTTTTGTGTTTTGCTTATACTGTATTGTTTGCATCTACTTTAAAAACGAAATCAACAGAAGTGTTTACATATATTTAAATATGAATTTATATCTTATGAAGAATAAAAGTAAATACTAATTTTTCGTTAACTTTAAAATGGGTGAACCACAGGCAAAAATAAGGTTATGTGTCGAAAGCGCAGATGCAAGATATATTTTTAAAAGTGGCTGCAAAATCTCTGTGTCTAAAACTGCTGCCGTGATCGTTATGTTTAATAATAATAACCATAAGGAGGCCAAAAACGTCTGTTATTTTAAGAGGTGCAAAATGTCTCTAATATATGCTATGAGTTGTGGAGACCTATTTATTTATACGGAACCTACTTATTAATTTTGTTTTGGCTGGTTCACCTGTACTAAATGAAAATAGAAACGATAAACTAATTTTAGAAAGACAGAAATACACTTGGCTTTGATGTTGAAATACATAGATGTTTGTTTGTTTTAATTTCTCGTTGCATTATTTAAAAATACTACTTTATATTTATGACTTTAAAGTGCGCCTTACTCAGTTTTTTACGATTTTTTAATTAAACGTCTTCTTCAGCTACACGTTGCCACTTCTTAGTACTTAGCCATGGTACGTTAAGAGGATGCCGTAGCACGTTAAATGAGCTAAACGCGATTCTGTTGCCGTTTTTAAATATTTGTTTGAGAAAAAGTTGTATACTGAAAAGTTTCTTAAAATGATCCAAAGATTATCGGAGAGTTGGTTATTTTTACGGTTTTGTAATTTTGGGAAATTTAATGTGTTAATTATTACCATTACCAAAAATCAATTAACTTTCCGATAATCTTTGGATCATTTTAAGAAACTTTTCTATGTACAACTTTATCTAAAAACAAATATTTAAAAAACGGCAGCGAATCGCGTTTTAGCTAATTTAACGTGCTACGGCATCCTCTTAATAATTGGTTTTTTGCTTTAAGCTGGTTTGGTGGCATGTTCTTGAAAAGTTTTTGTTCCGATATCCTAGTTTTTTTAATTAATTCACTATTAATATTTGTCTCCCCAGTAGCGCAGTAAAAAGAGTCTTTGATATCTAACCTAGAAGTCTCGGGTCTCGATCCTCAGGAGGAGATTTTTAGGTAGTAGTTATTTAAGAATAACGTCCGTGATGGCACTACCGCATTGTGTAAAAGGTGCTGAGAAATGCATAACTGCATGTTTCAGTGCTTTGACAACGTTGACGGAACTGGAGAAAAGATGGGTTAAATCTATAACATCCTCGGTACCCTGGTACTGACTTCGTGGGATGTCACGAAGATAAAACAATAAATAATGAAAATATACTGTGTAAGGCTTTCGCGGCCATCTTTTGCTAAACTTAAGTTTTTGGGCTATTCGGCCGTCGTTGTAGATTTTGTATCCTTGACGTTTCGCCAGCACGAGTGGTTGGCATCCTCAGAAGGTTCCTAGTAGACTGCTGCAATCATGTATACGCATTATCCAGTCACGATAATTTAATGATTAAACGTGAAACTTTGCAGTTGAATGGATGAAATGTAAAATAATTAAACACCCAAGTTTTTGAAAAGTATAAATCAAAAAATATTGTGTGCCAATTTAGATTAGGATTGTTTGCAAAAACAGAGATAAAATAGTGATGACGGATATATTAAAAACGAAACGTGTCCAGCTAAAAATTCTTTCAGATTCATGATCATTGCATCGACGACGGGCCTGATTTGTAAAAAAAAATACATTTTTTTTCAAATGCTAAAGCAACTATTTGCCCATGTAATTGGGCAAATTTTTAATTAATAATTTGGTATGTTTTTTATCTTTGGACAAACCACGAAGGCTTAAAGCCTAAATACTAACGTACCGCGTGGGTGTCTTAAGCGAGGTAAGAGGGAGTTTGTTGACACGGGACTTAAATACTTGAAGATTTGGGGGGAAGGAAAGACCTCCGCGGGCAGCAGGTTCCATAATCTAGAAACTCTAGGGATAAAAGAACGAACAAAGTAAGAAGTTCGGGGCCTGTCCAGTTGGACCGTACAGGGATGCATACGCGCGGAACCACGAGTTTCTCTGTTGGGAACTGTAAGTGGAGGAACTATACTGGATAATTTTTCAGAGCAGAAGCTATGGAAGTACCTATAAAAAGCGATAAATCCCCCACAGCCCGACGATGGGCAAGAGAGGGAAGCCTTTCTGTAAGTGACGGATCATTAATGAGACGAATAGCTCTTCTTTGAATAGAATCAAGAATGCTTAGGGTTGTGGGGGACGCCATGCCCCAGATATGGAAACAATATTCCAAGGGAGGTCGGATTTGGGACACATATAAAGTGTATAAATTAGAAGCGGAAAAATACTTTTTGGCTCGAAAGAGAAATCCAAGCTTTTTGAAGCTGCCGTGGCTATAGATACAATGTGTTTATGCCAGTTAAGGTTACTTTCAAATGTGACGCCCACAAGATTGAAGGTGTCTTTGCTCTGTAAAACTTGGTCGCTCATAAGTAGAGGATGAGTATTTGATGACTCTTTTCGCGACAAGGAACAGGATTGTGTTTTGGATGCATTAAAATGGACGAGATTTTTGGCGCCCCAATCCAATATTAAACAATCTTATATTTTCTAGCCCAAACAATGCCCCTTTACGAATATTAGCAGCGAATGCAGTTAAGAAATTCAGTGCAGTGTTTTGAACTTTTAACCTTTGAAGTTTTAGGTTTTGGTTCGTGCCATTTGGCTTGCTTTCGCTGCGATTTGCATAATATTGGAACGGACCTAACCTTGAAATGTTTTATTTAAAGCTGTTGCATTTTTTCGCTTAATTTGGCAGAAATAATTGTTTTTCGGCTTCTAATCGCTTTTTCTAGGAAAATACGTAGGTAGTTTTGTACAGCACCACTTATTTTTAAATTTACTTATGTTTCAGGAAGACGTATATGATTTAAAAAATAAATAATAGTTTAAAAACTAAAAAACACGCTTTTATATGCAACCGAACTAAAAATTAGAAAATAATTTTTCATTACAATGAGTTTGTATTACAGTAATAAAAGGTCAAACAATGAATCATAATTATATACCTCAAAATAGAATTATAATAAAATTTAAGATAATAACAGAATAATTCACTTCAGAGTAAAAAGCGTGGGGTGCATTTTACTATTTTTTCATAACTTTTCCCTCATTGATATTTACAAATGAAATAATTATAACATTTAGTATATTAAGCACCCCACGCTTTTATTCTGAAGTGAATTATTCTGTTATTATCTTAAATTTTATTATAATTCTATTTTGAGGTATATAATTATGATTTATTGTTTGACCTTTTATTACTGTAATACAAACTCTTTGTAACGAAAAATTATTTTCTAATTTTTAGTTCGGTTGCATATAAAAGCGTGTTTTTTTAAACTATTATTTATTTTTTATTTTTTGGTTCGATATATCAATTAGTTTTCTGCGGACATGTGATATTAAAATGTTTCACGAACTATTTCGTAACCTAATCATTTCATTTAAAGCTTCACTGTTGCATGGTGTTTCAGAACGCAACTACTTCGAACAAGTTTCTGTCAGCCTTATGCTGAGAGTACGTCCGAAACTGCACGCATGCGCAGATCGCGCACTAGCTCTTTCTCTGTTACCCTCCTACAGAAAATCTATAAAGGAATTTATTTATCCTGGCGATCCTAATGAGGATAACGGGATACTGTTTGCAGATTATTGCATTGTCATGGGTCCTTGATACGTGTGCAAAGTTTCAAAGAAATCGAATCGCTGGAAGTTGGTGAAAATTAAGTTTAAAGATTCCGTTACATACATACATACATACAACCCAAGCTAACAATCCAAAATCCCGAATACTAACCAAAAAGGTATTCAGTCGAATACCGAATACCAGCTAAATGTATTCTTAATATGATTTAGAATACCCAGTATTTGAATACTACCCAACTCTAGTTCATATACAGTTTGTCTGCTTAAGTTCACACCATATAGAAATCTTGTTTATTAAATATTCAAATAAAAACTGCAAATTGCATATTATAAACAAGAGTCTTTAATCATAGTTAAAGTAAATTATTTTGTTTGATTTTAAGCAGTAAAATTATTTTTTATTTTAGGCATGCCAACCTCCACTGCCCTTAATGCATGGGCCACTCAACAGACCCCCATAAATCCACAAAATGGACTTTTTAACGGAGTAGGAACGACCAACTTATCAAATTCCACAGATGATAAGTATGCCGCTCTAAAAGATCTTGATAACGAAATGAAACAACAGCAACAACAAGTAAGATTTAATGATAACGTATGTCCTAAAAGTTTTGGCACACAATATTTATCGTTTTTTTTTAATGAAGAAATTTATTTAAACACTAACTAGTTATCATAAATTACAACTCAATACTTAACTAAACTATTCTATCGAATTATGTGGAGTGGCCCATTCTGCTCTACCAGACGCAGACGCAGACCAGACATTCCAATCTGGTTTTTTGCTCTTCTCACCAATCTCTCTGACCTCTGTGCGGTAAATGCACGTGGTCTTCCACTTTTGGGAGATTCAGACATGGTATCCCCTGCTCGCACTCCGCTATTGTTCTATAAATGGTTCTGCGTGAAATGTTTTCATTCTGGAATATTCGACAGATTTCAGCTTTGGGTATCCGCCCAATTAACTTGTAGATACTTTTTCTTATTTCTAATTTATACGACATCTTAAAGCGAAAACTTCAAAATAAATAAATCTCAACTGACAGTAAATAAGGTAAATAAACTTTTGTTTTCAAAGGCAACTTGATATTATTTTGTTTTTGTTAAAATTAAAGACAATGAGTTTTGTGCCAAAACTTTTGGACATACGTTAATATTAACGATTTTAGAATCTGGAGAGAATTTGCATGACTATAATGTATCATAAGGGATTGTGTCTCCAACATAACTAGAGCTTGCAACCTTGAGTTATAAAATTTTGGTCTCCTAATTTTTACTAGATCTCTGATTAGTCTTGCTGATTCTAGAATTTGTATATCTTTTGTTATGATATGTTCTAATTTGTGGCTTATTTACTTTCAGGACATATGGACTACCTCTAACACCGGGTCAACAGGGTCTTTATATAGTTCTTCAACCCCCACTACGGGATCAGTATACGGATCACCTTCTCCACAAGGATCTATCTTTGGATCACCTAGTCAAGGTAATTCGATTCACTATTTGATATGATAAACATTATCTTAAAACCCGGCACCCACGGTATCTTGCAGAAATAATGAACTACACTTTATTAAAGGCAAGATTTATCTAGTCATTTTAAATGTAT
>JACEGR010010338.1:0-19572 GCA_014170235.1 Listronotus bonariensis
GCCTAAGAGACAAAGTTGATTGATGAGATAAGATCACGACATTCGCCATATTGGCTAGCGCGGATGTGACGTCAAATCGGGCCATTTTCGGCCATGTTTGATTTTAGGCAGATCAGTGGCGTAGAATTAAGGAGAAAACAAAAAAACTGTATGTTGTAAACAAAATTTATTGGATTATTTTAATAGGCATAACCTAAAACAAAAACATAAATGTGGTTTAAATATTGAAAATCAAAAATTATCCAAGCGACGACAGGACGATGAGGTACCTGGCAGAGCAAAACATTTTCCATGGTTCCGCACGTCAAAAAAAAATTACTTTGTATACAAGGTGTCCGCTAATGAATGGTACACAGAAAAACCACAGATTCCTTATGCTAAAATATTAAGATTTAACCAAACATACCTAATATCCAAAAGTTTATAATAAGGAAGATACGGAGGGTGTCATAGTAAAAAGTAAAAGTAAATTTATTTCGATAATTGTTCCCCCCTTTTTAAATATCTTAATAAAACAGTATCTCGGGGTTTTTAAACATTAGCTTTTTAGATCAAATATTAATTTTTGTGTGTAGACTAGAGGGCGATGGGTACACTATTTAAAATTCTCTATAACTACCCAATTTTTTGTTACTACTCTGTATGTATGTAAACTAGTAAGCTTCTTTATGCTTTCTGCACAAAAAAGGTATACTTAGTAAGAATCGGTCTTGACAACCGTTTTTAAAGTATTCACGTTTTAGTTGTTCAGTGCACCCGAAAGTATGTACCTTCAATAACATCGTATTAGCTATAATTACAACTGCTCAGATATAAATAGCTGATAGCTAAAAACTCTTAGATACCGAGTTTTATTAAAATGTTTAAAACATATCAGAAATTATCGAAATGCATGAATAAAAAATATTTATATCCCTTTAACACCCCGTATCTTCCTTATCATTAACTTTTGGATATAGGTATGTTTGTTTAAATCCTAAATGGGTATTTTCGCATAAGAAATCTCTAAAATAAAACGAGTCCGAACCAATAATATGTGAAGTCTCTAAACTAACCAAAAACATTAACAACTGTAAATCCTTGCAAAATATACAACCAAAATGAAAATGGCAAATTTCCACAGTTTTTACCAAACAAAGCTTCGACAAGGCACGACTCTGTCATCAGCTGATAATGCTACCAACTTTGAACAGAACTGCCAACCGAAATCGTAATTCTCACACCCTCACGTCCCTGACAAAAGCTATCCCCGCTCTTGCTTATGTCTAAACCCCTTCTCATAAAGAAACTCTGCTAAGAGATGTGTGTCAAAAATATTTTATAGTGTAACGCTGCCTTTCCGTAATGTAATATACTAAATTTTTCAGTAACAACATAGCAAGAGCACTTTAGTTTACTCAGTTCACTTAGAATATAAAGCCTACAAAATAGACTCGAATGGTCTAAGTATATCCTTAAAGTTGCAGAATCTCATGACACTTGAACATTTTCGTGACCAGTAGCGCGAATTGCCTAAAATGCTTTCCTGTTTTAAATTTAGTGTCCCATGGAGCATTAGACCGACTGATGCGCTTGAAATAATTAATTCTTTAAATCCTTTTAAATATTTTTACAAAATCCCAATGAGTAAAAACCCGGGTATGCAACAAGAGAGAGCTATACAGGTAAATCATGTTTAAGTCGGCACTATTGCTATATAACTTTCTTTTTATTGGAAGATACGAAGTCGGGTAAATTAGCAAAGTAGAAACATTTTTTGCTGATTAACTTGCTGCCAACAAAAAAAACAATTAATCATAGGGTTTTCGATTTATTGCAAAAATATACTTTTTTTAACGGAACACCCTGTATATTATAACTATATTCTAAAGATCTATCAAAGACCATTAATAAAAGTCCTTATGTGTTATATTCACTTTTTAATAGTTTCGGAAATATGGCCATCCTCGGGAATTTGATAGTAAACCGGCATTTTTATTTAAAGTAAAGTGTTCTATTAACACCCAGTATATTACATCACTATTAAATAGATATTTTAAAAAGATTTAGGAAAATACCACGTTTCATATGTCTATCTCTTATAGTTTTGGAAATATGGCCATCCAAATCTGAAAATTATGTTTAATTTTTATCATCCCTACATCTCCAAGCTATAAGCACTAAGTTTAGTGTCAAAGATAAAATAAACATTATATCTTCTATTTTTTAGATTTGAATGGCCATATTTCCAAAACTATAAGAGATTGTTGAAAGTTGGCAAAAGTCATAATGTAAACAAACCCTTTTGTGAACAATGATTTATTCAAGCAAAAAATATTTAACCCGACGACTACACCACGCGTTACAGAATTTATGATACGCCAGAGACGAAATAAGAGGATGTTTTTTAGGTACGTGATACGTGTTTTCGCAATATTTTTATTTATTTATCTAAAAAATATGTAATCAGGCTCTGTCAGAGGCTATGTGCTTTTGAATAGGTTTTATCATTTTGTGTGTACTTGGCGGCATCGCTTCCAGAATGAAATAAATATGGTCTTAACTATGGGCAACCACATAAATAACGTATTCACTTATTCTATTAAGGGTCGCCTCTAGGCAATGACCGTGGTACGATTATATGTCTCTTTTTAACTTTATGAATTGCGAGTATATGCTTCCTTTTTTTGCTTTTATGCATTTTGGCCAAGCTAAATAATTATTATGATCTAGTGAATTTTCTCCATTCTCGCGAAGATAATTTTACATAATAATAGATTTGAAGAAAGTTTTTGTATAATAATAGATTTGTGCTTTTTCTTTAATAGAATTATTATTTTTTTAATTTTAATATGAATTAGGTGGTTATTGACTAAATGACCTCATGGACGAGTCGCGCCTGCATGTCCCACGACTAGATGTGGTAAATTATTTTTACTTGTAATCCCACTAGTGCTAAAATTATTTCCGGAAAATTTTTGAAAATTATTCTCCTTAAAATATTCGTGGCCGAGAAAAAAATTCCAGGAATAATTTAAACACGTGTGGTATTCGGTAAGAAAATTTCACACCAAGTTTGTGTTAAATAATATTTTTTACATTAATATTTGTTACTTTAACACGAGCTTTAAAATTTTATATAAAATAAATATTTTCCATTTTACCAATTGTAGTTGCAAATATATGTAATTTTAGAGCTTATCATTGTTTATTCTTTTATATTAGATATACCCTATATTACTACAGTTGGTAAAAATAGTTTAATTTAATTTTTAGACCCATACCTTGTATACTCTTCACTTATGTGTAGTACTTCAGTCTTATGATATTATTTTACTAACTGTAGTTGTATAAAATTGTCATTTAAACCTTACATTATTTTATATTATGTTACGTCTAAAATACTACAACTGGTACAAAATAACATTTTCTTTAATTATCTGTATGAATGACAGACATGACGTTAAAACAAATTCAATGATTATGTCAAAAAATTTCCACTATAATTCGCTCCAGGGTACCCCAGGCAGGAGAAATTTTTTTCGATAAATACTTGTGTTGTCATAATTATGCAACCAAAAGTACATATTTAATTGGTTAAAAAACGGTAGTGTGGAATTTTCTTAGAAATAGATTTTGAAAAAGTCTAACAATTTGGGGGAGCATTGTAAGATCAATAAATGACATACGACTAAAATACTTTAATAGTTTTGCTATTTTTGGGGTATACTAAACAAAACTTTTTAAAATGTTTCTATTAACTACTTTGTCAAAATAACTGTTAATGTGAAACACTTTGTTAAAACAACTCACATAAAAAGGAACAAAAATAAGCATTGTGAAAAGAATTGATGCATGGATTAACAAAGCTCACTGTTTATTCGGTATTATGAAATGATACATTATCATAATGTAAAATTAATTAACTTTTTGGCTGTCAGTCACATAATAGTCTATTTTATTGTTTTTCTTGGAACAAAAATAATTTTATTTTATCGATGGAATTTTAACAATAATTTAATATTGAAAACGAAGATTATTTAATTATACAAGGTGTCCATTAACTTTTCCGTAAAACTTGAAGGGCTGATCTTACAATGGAAAATAAGAAAAAAAACTTTATATTATCATTCAGGGCAGCCGAGAGGCAGTTGAAGACGGTTTAAATTAGGGTAGGGCGGGGCTAGTTGAGCTATTTTTCACTTGATCGGTAATAGCTACTCAAAAATAAGTCTTAATGGCTTATAATGCATACTGATGGCCTAGCAATGTATTCCTTATTAATAGTGTCCACAGTAATTTCTTTTTAATAAGTCGAATTTAGGAGCTACATCTATTTTAATGTAGATAGTCAAGTATGCCCAACGTACCCCATAGGTGGGGTAAGTTGAGCAAGGATATGGGGCTAGTGGAGCACTTAGAAAGTATAGTCAAATCATGGCTTGAATGTTAGATACGTTCACAATAAAAATACATTTTGACAATTTGCTTTTTATATTTATAATCTTATAGTGACAAAACAACAAGTCTTATTAATAAGACAGCAACGCACCTAGCCTAGCTTAACTATTGGATTTAATATCTATGAATTCACCTTCGTTTTTTAAACTTTTAAGCAGTTTTATTTTGCATCTCTTGTAATACCTTCTGTATCTGTTAAAATTGCAACTTTTTTGGACCAGCCTTTGGGTATGGTCGAACTATTTCCAGCGAAAATTTATAAGTTGGATAGGTCAGCTCGTTTTCTTTGTTGCTTGTATAAGGTTCGGGTTGCAGCCTCTTTTAAATGTTGAGAAGACTTTAGTAGTTTTACTGTTATAAGTCCGTATCCTAAATAATAATAATAAAAAATATTTTATACTTAAAACCGTGGGGTTAGTTGGGCAACTGTAGCTCAACTAACCCCAACCTGAAATTTTAAAGAAAAAGTGAATTTATTAAAAGACCGGTTAGAATTGTATCCAAAATCTTTATACATATTAAAACAGCAATAAATTTACTTAAGATTAACACTTACTTGATTGAGAACGGAATAGATTCAACTATTACAGATAAAATTATCCGGCTTGCAATTATTTTACTTTTTTATCACAAAATAAACAATGCGCACGGACACTTTTCTCGATCGCCGCGTCACCACTAGTGGTCGCACAATGAGTTTCCTTGCGCAACCCCTTCTTTATGCTATTTGATGCTTTCGCGTGCGGTCGATAGTTTTTGAGATATTTTGATTGCCCAACTTACCTCTATGCTCAACTAACCCCGCCCTACCCTACCGGAGCTTGGACTGATAAAACGTCGCATACATGTAAAGTGTGATATAACGTTGAATTTAGAATTAAAATACGAGTTTTTAAGTTTAAAACCAAATATTTCGCCTATTTGAAACAACAAAGTTGATGATGGTGGCTCAAAGACGAAACGCCGGATCTTAAATTTAGTGACATCATTTTCTAGAACAGGAAAAGTGACCATGTTAATAGGTTGTTTGTTTAAAAATATCTTTTTAAATAAACCGATTAAAAAATAATAAATGTTTCGCAAATTTTCGGTTCTTTTTTGGAATATTGTTAACCATAAAAACGCGCAACTTTACCTTAATTTAACCAACGCTTATCTCTTACCGTTTCCGTGATCCTTATGATGTTCCTTGAATTTGTAACACCCTGTGAATATATATAACATATTGAAGAAAAAAAAATTAAAAATTAAAATAACAGAATTAATTGGGGTGACTTTGTTAATTAAGATAAACTGTATTTAAAACCCCTTTAAATTGTGTCAAACTAATTGTTTATTATAAAAACTCTGCGCGTCAGCATACAGGGTGTTTATTTAACAAGGGTCAAAAATTTAAGGTGTAATTTCTTATGTTATTTTATGAAAAAGTTTCTATAAACATATGTCCGGAGTTGCTTCCTTACTAAGATACAGGGCGTGAAAATTTAAGGAAAAAAGTTTTTTCTAAATATTTTTAATATGCTTAAGCCGATTTGGATAAAATTCTGGTATATTTATTTAAAGTAATAAGGCGCTTATTAAGCCCTAACCAGATTATTATTATTGGGTCCAGTGGCGTCTCAGTGGGCACCACAACTTATATTATTGAGAAAAAAAGTACGCCACTGACTTTTTGACGTTTTTATTTTTTTTTTAATTAGGCAATTAATATTACAAACTTTTTAATTTCTTGTATTTTTTGTATCTAGTTTAGTTTTCGAAAAAAAAATTAGGCCACCTTTAAGTCATTCTAAAAAGTATCCATAAGCAGCATAAAATAAAATCTAAAATTTAAAAATAAAGAATTTCGATCTTAGTAAATCGGGAGAATAACTTTTTTGATAAAATACACCACTGATAATTTATTTTAGAAAAAAATTGTTTAATTTTAATTTTTGCTTTTTATATCATGTTGTCTATGGGTACTTTTGGAGAAAATTAAAGTAGCGTTAATATTTTTTTCAAAAACGAGGGTAGAAACAAAAAAATACACGAGATTAAAAAGTTATTAATTGCTTACTTATAAAAAAATATAAAAACGTCAAAAAAGTCAGTGACGTACTTTTTTTCTAAATAACATAAGTTGCGGTGCCCACTGAGACGCCACTGGACCCAATAATAAAAATCTGGTTAGAGCTTAATAAGCGCCTTATTACTTTTCATAAATTTACCAAATTTTATCCAAATCGGCCAAAGCATATTAAGAATATTTAGAAACAACTGATTTTTTTCTTAAAATTTTATCGCCCTGTATCTCAGTAAGTAAGCAACTCTGGACATATGTTTATGAGAACTGTTTTTCATAAAATAGAGACATTTTGCACCCCTTATTTTTGAATTCCGTTGTGGTTAACGTTATTCTGAGACTGCGCAGTAAGGCAAACATGATTCGTTATCGTTATTAACCATACCGGACTCCTTTAATTACGGATGAATACCGAAGAGCTTAACGTTATCGTTATCGTTATTGTTAAACTGCCCGGTTGCCAGATTATGGAAATTTTAATATAAATTATTTTAAAGGTTAAAATTTTAATGCCGTATTATTTAAAATATCATTAATACATGGGCTCTAATTAGCGAAAAATCTATAGCAGTAATAAAAATCAAATAGTATTTAGAAATTAAAACGGACTTGCACGGATATTCTAAATCAGTAATTAATTTAGATGTTACAATCTGGCACACTTGCTTTTTATTCTACTACCAAACCTAACCTTACTTTTGTGTTTTGTTTATACTGTATTGTTTGCATCTACTTTAAAAACGAAATTAACAGAAGGGTTTGCATATATTTAAATATCAATTTTTATCTTATGAAGAATAAAAGTAAATACTGATTTTTCGTTAACTTTAAAATCGATGTACCATATCAGGCAAAAAATAAGGTTATGTGTCGAAAGCGCAGACGCAAGATAAATTTCTTAACAGAGCCTGCAAAATCTCTGTCTAAAACTGCTGCCATAATCGTTATATGTTTAATAACGATAACCATAAGAAGGCCAAAAACGTCTGTTATTTTAAGAGGTGCAAAATGTCTCTAATAACATAAGGAATCACGCCTTAAATTTTTGCCACATATTTAATAAACACCCTGTATAAGAAGCCTTTTTTCGGAACGTAAATAATAAATGCCTCACTTACTGCCAACTTTGCCAAGTTCTAAAGCATGCTTGGCAGGATGTCTTCAAATTTAACTTATTTAAGACACTGTCTCACAGGAATAGGATAGCTATTCTCTTAGTTTGGACACGTTTCCTCTGGGTCTTAAGTACATTGTATGCTTGATAAATCACTTAACCCACCTTCTTACTTTTTAAACTTAAAAAAATAATTATTAGCTAAAGGTAAATGTCTATAGTAGGGGCCGAACAATTTATTCTGAAAGCACTGCCGCAAAGTAGGCAAAAAGTATAATGTAAAAAAACCCTATTTGTAACAAATGACTTATTGCAGCAAAAATATCAAACTCGACGAGTTTCTGGTTTTTCGCGCGACGTGTCAGTTTTTATGGCAGGACAGAGGAAATAAGAGGTTTTTTTTAAGTACGTGGTACGTATTTTAGCAATTTCCTTCTTGATTTATTTAAAAAAATATGTAAATCAGGCTCTGTCAGAGGCTATGTTTTTTTTTATCTTTGGACAAACCACGAAGGCTAAGAGCCTAAATACTAACGTACCGTGGGTGTCTTAAGCGAGGTAAGAGGAAGTTTATTGACACGGGACTTAAATACTTGAAGATTTGACGGGAAGGAAAGACCTCCGCGGGCAGCAGGTTCCACACCCTAGAAACTCTAGGGATAAAAGAACGAACAAAGTGGGAAGTTCGGGGCCTGTCCAGTTGGACCGTATGGGGATGCATACGCGCGCGAAACCACGAGTTTCTCTGTTGGGAACCGTGAGTGGAGGAACTATACTGGACAATTCTTCAGAGCAGAAGCCATGGAAGTACCTATAAAAAGCGATAGATCACCCACAGCCCGACGATGGGCAAGAGAGGGAAGCCTTTCTGTAAGTAAAGGATCATTAATAAGACGAATAGCTCTTCCTTGAATAGAATCAAGAATGCTTAGGGTTGTGGCATTCATTTTTTAGCGCCCCAATCCAATATTAAATTAAGATCCTGCGAAAGAGATATCTGCATCGCTCTGCGTTTGTTTTCCAAGTCAGGTTTAGTAATGGGCTTAGGAACCTGAAAACTGGAGTGAAGGGTACTATCGTCGGCGAAACTATGAATGGAATTAGTTGTGGACGAGAGAAGGTCGTTGATATGAAGAAGAAATAATGTTGGTGCCAAAACTGAGCCCTGAGGCACTCCAACATTAACTTGGTGAAAGCTTGAAGAATGGCCGTCCACAATAACTGATATACGTCGATCAGATAGATAACTAGAGAGCCAAGTACAGAGTTTAGTTGAAAGACTATAGGAGGGAAGTTTATTAAGAAGTGCGGCATGCCAGACCTGGTCAAAAGCTTTGGATATATCAAGAGCAAAGATTTGGGACTCATCTAGAAACTCAAGAGACTTATTCCAGCAGTGTGATACGAAGGAAAGAAGATCTGCTGTAGATCTTTTGTGGCGAAGTCCATACTGCCTGTCATGCAAAATTTTGTGTTTTTCTAAGTACTTAAGAATTTGTGAATTAATTAGTTTTTCCATTACTTTGCAAAGAACTGAGAGAATTGAAATATAGTTAGATGAAAGAGATTTAGATCCTTTCTTGGGAATAGGTTGAACACGTGCAACTTTCCAGCTCTCCGGAAAGATACCTGTGTCGTAAGAAATTCTAAAGAGCCGAGTTAAAATTGGTGCAAGTTCTGGAGCACATTCTTTTAAAACGACCGCTGGTATGCCATCCAGCCCAGACGATTTCTTGGTGTTAAGGGAAGAAGGGATACGCTTAATGTGTTTTACCTTAAAAATAATATCGGGCATTTTATAAGGAACTGGGGTAACCGCTGGAATTGGATGATTTACGGAAGGGTCAAGGGTTTGAATCGGTAGCAAATTGTTTAGCAAACAGTTCTGCCTTTCCTTTAGCGGTAGAAATAATTTTATCTTCCAAAATAAGTGGTGAAAAAGAACTGGTACAAAAATTCCTACTTATGTTTTTCGCAAAGGACCAAAAAGATTTGCTGCCATTTGAGCAAGAAAGAACTTTGTTTTTAATGCGATTGTCGAATGAGTCGTTGGCTTCAAAAATTGTTTGATTGTAGTTGTTTTTTACTTCAATGCTGGCCTGTCGGTTTTCTGGACTAGGATCCTGTAGAAACTTCTTGTGAGCCTGAACTTTTAAAATTCTAGCTTTATCACAAGATTTGGAAAACCAGGGTTTGTTATTGGATTGTTTGGGGTTCTTGATGGTGTGTGGAATATAGGTTTCAATGCCCAATTGAATTGATTCAGTTAGTTGATTGCAAATTTTAGAAGGATCACGAGAAGAAAAGCAGATGGAATCCCAGGGGTAGGTGGCAAAGAAGTCCTTTAGGCCATCACAGTCGGCTGAGTTGTAGTGCCATACGGTGCGTGATGGCATGCATTCATTTACCTCGGGATGTGCAGGGTAAGATATAGTAACTGAGCCATGATCTGAGCGACCTAGGGGAGCTGTGACAGATGTTTGATAGAGTTCGGGGTTGGTGGCCAATTTTTTAAAACTTGACACACACGATACCTACTACTTAGGCTTCATGTAAACCCTTATTGGCAGACAAAAAACAAGTATTCCTTTATAAATAAAAAAATTGATATCTAAATTCTGTCAAAAGCCTTAACGCTACTTTCCTTTAAAACTTTTTATTATAAAATTAAAATGAAAGCTAGTAATTATATACCGTTTATTTGTCTTTTAGAAAAGGGTTTATGGACTATATCAAAAGGGTATTTATGTAAAGAATTTATAAATGTCTTTATTTGCTAAACTTTAACCCACTTAAAGGCTTAACTTGTTCTTTAACAATTTAACTTATTTAGACACTGCGTCGGCAACTTTTACTTTACAGAGCAAATGGTTTCATTGATAAATAATGAGTTAACAATATTAAGCATTAATGAAAAACTAATAAAAGGGTTTTTTTGTCGAATCAAGACAAAAGTTAATTACTTCTAAATTTTTGTCGTCATTAAATTGAAACTTATAAATAAAAATTTCCTACGGATTATACGAAGTATTTTACTTTCTTTAAAGACAGTTAAAAAGACATTCTGCTTTTTCTACAGGGTAATTAAAGTTCAGTCGGCACTATTGCTAACTTCTTCATTTAATATTGAAGAGGATATATTACATGTGTGCGTGTGCTTTTTTAAAAGCTTTACATTGTAAAGCTTTTAAAAAAAAGTAGGGCTGGCAACCGAAACCGGTTTTTCGGTTAACCGGTTTTCGGTTAACCGCGGTTTTGGCAAAAACCGAAAACCGGTATTCGAAAACCGGTTTCGAATACCGGTTAACCGGTAAATATTATTTTCGTCTTATTTTAACTTCGGAAAGGATCGTGTAACCAGAACGGCTGTCGACCACATAATCGTACAATTTTTTGAGGTTAAAATACCTAAAACCTTGCTTTTCTATTATCGTATAAAACAAAAGCGTACACCATAAAAAACCACTAATCGATAACCGCGTTTTAAGACTTTTAAACAAAAATTTTATTCCTATCGTGGTTACTATCATAGGAGCACTTTCACAACAGTACTATCACTGTGAAAACGAGGCTTATAGCCTTGTTTTCACGGTATTAGTATTCGCGATAGTTGCTATCATGATGGTGACTGTTACATCAACTATCGGGAACTATCACCATGTAAACATCCCGATAGAAACCATCATGCTCTTGCGATAGTACTTTTGCACTTTCTTACTTGCCTAGATAGTTAGGCGCAACTTTCATGATAAATCTTGTTGTTTGTGTATAAATTGCACTTGGTACGAGATTTTAACAATAAATTTTACAAATAATTGTAGAAACTGCAAAGAAAGTTAAACCGAGCCGTAGGCAATTTGACATAATACATTTTTTGGAAGAATATGAAAGGTTTCCATGTTTATGGAAAAAAGCTCCCCTGATTTTAAAAACAAAGCGAAAAGGGACCATGCTGAAGAAACTCTAACCCAGATCTCTTTGACTTTTTTATTTTTTTTGCCTTTTTTCCTATTATTTCAGCAACAACAGCAGTTACCGCAGAATTTTTTTTTATCTTTGGACAAACCACGAAGGCTAAAAGCCTAAATACTAACGTACCGTGGGTGTCTTAAGCGAGGTAAGAGGGAGTTTGTTGACACGGGACTTGAATACTTGAAGATTTGGGGGGAAGGGAAAGACCTCCGCGGGCAGCAGGTTCCACATTCTAGAAACTCTAGGGATAAAAGAACGAACAAAGTGGGAAGTTCGGGGTCTGTCCAGTTGGACCGTATAGGGAAGCATACGCTCGGAACCACGAGTTTCTCTGTTGGGAACCGTGAATGGAGGAACTATACTGGATAATTCTTTAGAGCAGAAGCTATGGAAGTACCTATAAAAAAGCGATAGATCACCCACAACCCGACGATGGGCAGGAAAGGGAAGCCTTTCTATAAGTAAAGGATCATTAATGAGACGAATAGCTCTACTTTGAATAGAATCCAGAATGCTTAGGGTTGTGGGGGAAGCCATGCTTCAGATATGAGAACAATACTCGAAGGGAGGTCGGATTTGGGAGACATATAAAGTGTATAAATTAGAAGGGGAAAAGTGGATGCATACGCGCGGCACCACGAGTTTCTCTGGTGGGAACCGTAAGTGGAGGAACTATTCTGGACAATTCTTCAGAGCAGAAGCCATAAAAGTACCTATAAAAAAGCGATAAATCCCCCACAGCCCGACGATGGGTAAGAGAGGGAACCTTTCTGTAAGTGAGGGATCATTAATAAGACGAAAAGCTCTTCTTTGGATGGAATAAAGATTGCTTAGGGTTGTGGGGGACGCCATGCCCCAGATATGAGAATAATATTCCAAGGGAGGTCGGATTTGGGACACATACAAAGTGTATAAATTAGAAGGGGAAAAATACTTTTTGGCTCGAAAGAGAAATCCAAGCTTTTTGAAGCTGCCGTGGCTATAGATACAATGTGTTTATGCCAGTTAAGGTTACTGTCAAATGTAACGCCCACAAGATTAAAGGTGTCTTTGCTCTGTAAAACTTGGCCGCTCATAAGTAGGGGATGAGTATTTGATGACTCTTTTCTGTATCAGCCATCTTGTTACTGGTTACTATCATAATAGTTTTTATACGTGTAGACACCTTACTTTACTTTCACAAGAGTACTATCACCGTAAAAACGAGCCTTTATTATTCTTATATTAACGACACGTGATGTTTTAAAGTCTCCAAAGGCATCATAAATTGTTTATCAAGAAAACAATTTCCTGCATATTTAAAAATGTTTAATAATGTTAAAAAATACATTTTAATAAAAATAAACATTTTTTTGTACTATATTAAAAAATGGGTTCTTAAAATTTATTTTGTTACATATCTTATAAAATTGAAATCAAATTTAAAAAGTTTTATATGAAAGTTGCTCATTTTTGTATGAAGATTAAGATTCTAAATAAAAAAATTGGAGTTCCCTTAAAAAACAAAAAACAAAGTTGATATGAATATGACCTTAAAATTTTAGTCAAGGTCACAAACTAATAATACCATTAAATTTGCCCCTTTATTTCAAACAATTCTTACTAGAAACATTTTATTCTAAAATGCGCCGTTTTCTGGTTATTTGCCTGTCTATGGTTAAATGAGCCACCCTGTATAATCTGTCAACCAATATTCGATTTTACAAAATGAACGGTTTTTTTGTTTTTTTAGATATAAACCGCAATTAACCAAAAACCTATTAATTGATATTCGAAGAACCGCTTTTCGATTTTGGTCCGATTATCCAAAAACCGGTATTCGAGAACCGATTATCCGAAAAACCGATATTTGAAAACCGCTTTTTAAAACCAGTTAACCGATATTCAAAAACCGGTATTTGGATGGTTTCTATCGGGATGTTTACATGGTGATAGTTCCCGATAGTTGATGTGACAGTCACCATCATGATAGCAACTATCGCGAAAACTATCACCGTGAAAACAAGGCTATAAGCCTCGTTTTCACGGTGATAGTACTGTTGTGAAAGTGCTCCTATTATAGTAACCGCGATAGGAATAAAATTTTTGTTTAAAAGTCTTAAAACGCGGTTATCGATTAGTGGTTTTTATGGTGTACGCTTTTGTTTTATACGATTATAGAAAAGCAAGGTTTTAGGTATTTTAACCTCAAAAAATTGTACGATTATGTGGTCGACAGCCGTTTGGTTACACGATCCTTTCCGAAGTTAAAATAATACGAAAATAAGGCACGACCTAAAACGGCATAAATAAAGCCAGGCACTATCCTTATTAAGGGATTTCTTATCCTACCATGCATCTGCGCAAGCTCAGATGTCAAAATAAGGCCGGTATTATTAGTACCAGGCCTTATTTCACTGTGCAATATTTTTCTTACATCAAATTAACTTGTTTTAGCTAGGATATGAACAATCCGTGATTTAACCATTAGAGTTGGCATGACAATGTGAAAGTATGAAGCCTGACCATCCCCAGTAACTGATTTATGTCCATTAGAAAGAACACTGGAGAGCACTAACAATGTGTTACGAATCTTCTTGATAGGCCACAAATTATAATTCAAACTAAACTTCTTTGCAACGGTTGCCAAAACAAAAAACAACTGGGTAAATGTAGACTCAACTCATACAAAACTAAAACTACGCGATTCTTTATTATCAGTTATTATAATATTAAATTATAAAAAAACAGAAATAATAAAGTTTTAAAACTGAAATCAGATATCTCCAATGAGAACTAATAAAAGCAGTTATCAAGGGACAAGTTTATTTTCTTTACGAGTCCTACGTGTCGGCAAGAAAGAACGTCAACTGACTATTTTACAGAATTAAGTTACATTATTTATATTATTGCTCTCTACAGAATTTAATTTTATTACAAACTAAGTTTTAAAGGGGAGCCATTAAGAGAGGGTTCAAAGAATTTATATACACTGAACTGAAGATTACCCTTCAAAAAATTAAAAACCTAATCTTAAAATTTGTTTCAGCCTACAAAATCATATATCTAACCGTAAAGACCCAGAAACAAATTAAAAACCTAATCTTAAAATTTGTCTCTGCCTACAAATTCGTATATCTAACCATAAAGACCCAGAAAAAAATTAAAAACCTAATCTTATAATTTGTCTCTGTCTACAAAATCGTATATCTAACCGTAAAGACCCAGCAACAAATTGGAAACCTAATCTTATAATTTGTTTCTGCCTACAAAATCGTATATCTAACCGTAAAAACCTAGCAACAAACTAAATACTCAATCTTAAAATTTGTTTCTGTGTGGGTAAGACAGGGTATTGGAAACTAGTTCTATTCTTGTTTGTCAATTTTTTTTTGTTTTTGTTTGTTTTTTATCTCCTTCCTTCTTTTTTTATCTTCTACCAGTTTTTATTAATTGTGTCTTTTAACTTAAATTTATATGAAGGAGAAGTTATAATAGCTGTTTTTCCCCTTTTCTTGTTATACGTGTAATTTTTCGAGTGACAAAATAAGGCATCACTTGTTGAGAACTGACAACAGAAAATACTGATTGTAATAAAGTAGCTAACTTTTAATCCATTTCTCTATAGCTCATCCAATGGGGTAAGCCTCATCTTGCCCTCCAACGGACATGCGATGTACAATACAAAAATTGCAACCATAAAGTAACATTTCCTTACTCTATGTTGCAACGAACTTGACAAAACCCGAGTTTTTGAGTTAAGGGCAAACATTCGTGGACTAACAAGCCTGTCACAACGCTGACTGCTAAACAAGATAGTAACGCATCATTTTGAGCCAGATCGGCTGTGATCGGTCGTTCGTACGACCGATGACACTCGATATCCCGTCTTGCCCCCTTCCCCGTCATGCCCCCCTTCCCCTACTTTTTTTCTTCCAAGTATTCAAATATTCGGTATTTGAATTCTTTCTTTTCCGGTATTCGTATTCGTATTCAAATACCGATTTTTAGTATTCGACCCAACTCTGGGTATAACTAGAAGTGATGAAATTGTCAAAATATTTTAGTCCTATGTCCGTCACTGACCAAATTTTCAATATTTTCCAAAGCCACCCTGTATTCTATACTGTACGATCGACTTCAACTCATTTAGAATCTTTAGAAGTCGGAAGACTTTAAATTTTATCTACTTGTTTTAACAGTCTGACAAAAAACACGTTGATTGTTAATTTAGTTTTGACACGTGCCTGCTCCTTTTTACAAAACAAATTGTTTTCTTGATAATTTGATGTGCCTTTGCAAAATTAAAAACAACAAATTACATTTACGCTTGGAAATCAATCAAATAAAATTTAATTACGTAATATAATTTTAGAATATTTAGGCTTTGCGTCCAATTTTTAAGTCCGAAATTAGAAGTGTTTTGTGAAGCGTAATATTTCAATGAAATTTTAATTTTGTAAAGCATCTTCCTTGTCTGGGGTAATGGTGATGTTAATTTTCGTTTTACGGGGTGTCTCTAAAAGTGCAGTTACCACAATGCTACACAGGTGGTGGGTAAAGATTAGCTCTTTTTTGCCTATCATAAGCCTAGTTTACACCGGGAGAACCAAATTTTTAGTTCGCGGTCTAACTCACGTCACGCGTACTTTATTCACGATGTAAACACTTGAGTATTAAAATTTGCTACTCCAATTCAGTCCTTCTCAAACGGGGGTGACCAAATATGATTTTCCTTGGTGTAAACACGTCGGACTTTTTTAGTGGACCAAAATGACAGCCTTGATCTTTGACAGTGCGCATTTCGATGAAAAAGACGTTGAATTTGGGTCTTAACCTAATAATTTTGTTGTTTGTTTATATTTTTTAAAATTTTGTTGATATTTAACCAAAACTGTTTGCGTATTCTTTTTTCATATGGAATTTAAAACCGATACAGTTTTAAAAGATAAAAAACGAGGTTAGGTTCTGGTCATATGCTCAGCTGTCATTTTGGTACTAGAATTAAACGTGAATTAAATTGATCCATAAACTAAGTTGGTGTAAACACTAGTGAACTAACAAAAATAAGTCCTAGGTTTGGTCCACGGATCTAATTGGTCCTCGCGGTGTAAACTACGCTATAGTCACGAAAATTAAAACCTTTATCAAAATTAGTTTATTATATCTTAAAGACGTTTAGGTATTGGTCCTTACATTTTAGAGTAGTAGTATAAAAATAAATAGCAAGTCACATAAAACAGCCATCACACCTTGGTATATTTAGTAAAATTTTGTTATTATAAGTGATTTTATTAAAAAAATCTGTCAAGCACTCGACGAACCAAGATTCGCTTTAGGTTTTCGAACACTACAGTAAATTAATAGGCATCTAAGCAGCACTTATTTGTTTTGGTGCGTTGAGTGCTTGACAATTTTTTTAATAAAATCACTCAAAATAACAAAATTTTAACAAATATACCCATTTTAATAATGCCGTTTTATGTGACTTGCTATTTATTTTTTTAAACTACTTCCGAAAAACTGTAAAGAATAATATCTAAACTTTTTATAGATATAATAAATTAATTTTGATAAAAACTTTAATTTTGGTGTCTATGATTGACTAAAAATGGCTGATCTTTACCTACCTCCTTTCTAAGGCTAAAATATGACGCTCTAACCCAACTCACCTTAGTCTAACCGGGCTGGACTGGACTGTGTATTGTCACAACAATTAGATAGATGAGCATATGGGGGTGAAAAATTCTGCTATCAATTTTATTTGCAAACTTTAGAGGGAACTACTTGCGGTGCCTTGCCCATGACGCCATAAGAATGAAGTGGATATATATATATATATATATATATATATATATATATATATATATATATATATATATATATATATATATATATATATATATATATATATATATGTTAATGCAAAAAGGAAAAATTCCCTACTGTCTTGGTGTATAATAAAAATATTTTACTCCCTTTAAAGACAGTTAAAGAAAACGTCCTGCTTTTCTATGCTATCCACCACGACTCTCTCCCCAGACCGGTTTCGCCTGCCTTACAGGACTCCTCAGTGAGGCTGTATCGAGTCGTGGTGAATAGCATAGGAAACCAGCGTCCTCTTATTAGACAAGTTTCGTTGTCCAGCGGTAGGATATTAAATCCTGCCGTTGATGCCCTACTGAAATCGCATTCAGTAAATACGAGCATCAATTGTAGCGGGGTGGCTATGTATGTTAAAGCAAAAAGGAAAAATTCCCTACTGTCTTGGTGTATAATAAAAATATTTTACTCCCTTTAAAGACAGTTAAAGAAAAACGTCCTGCTTTTCTATGCTATCCACCACGACTCTCTCCCCAGACCGGTTTCGCCTGCCTTACAGGACTCCTCAGTGAGGCTGTATCGAGTCGTGGTGAATAGCATAGGAAACCAGCGTCCTCTTATTAGACAAGTTTCGTTGTCCAGCGGTAGCATCAACGGCAGGATTTAATATCCTACCGCTGGACAACGAAACTTGTCTAACGCTGGTTTCCTATGCTGTTCACCACGACTCGATACAGCCTCACTGAGGAGTCCTGCAAGGCAGGCGAAACCAGTCTGGGGAGAGAGTCGTGGTGGATAGCATAGAAAAGCGGGACGTTTCTTTAACTGTCTTTAAAGGGAGTAAATATTTTATATATATATATATATATATATATATATATATATATATATATATATATATATATATATATATATATATATTTATATATATATATATATATATATATATATATATATATATATATATCCCTCTATCAATCCGACGACCGTACATTTTCATTTTACCATCATTGTGACGGCCGAGTACATCGGACGGCCATATATGGCCGTCAAATAGTTTTCAGTGCTATTTGAAAGATCTTTATCATAGAAACTCGCAGCAAAAAAATTGTTGGCCGTCAAAAAGATAGCCGGATGAAAGTTATGTATATTTGGTGTATATTTTTAGTTGAATAAAACCGAGCCAGTATAGATGGCGCGTTCCAAGCGTATATAAGATTCTGTATACATCTTTCACTTCATCGCTTACTTGACGGCCGACTAATCGGCAACACTGTTAGTTGATTTGTAAATAATATTTTAAAATTAAAATAGCAAATAGACTTATTTATTTGATGCCTTTAATCCGGAAACCGATATAAGTTCGTGACTCAGCAGCTAAATGAGATTAGTAGGAATGTTAAATGGACATTTTTGTTTGGTTACCTGTTTAATAATATTAATTTATTTACCCAGAACATAAAGTAACTTTACAATTCGTTAAAAAATATGCTTCATGCGTTTCATATTTTGTTTTTTTCTATACAGGGTGTTTTCTAACTACAGTACGAAACTTAAGGTGATTACTTATGTTTTTTAAATAAAAAAGTACCTACAAACATATGTCCGGACCTGTCATTTGGGGTCGTCCATTAATCAAGTGAGGCTTGAACAGGGAGGGAGAGCGGAAGTGCCACTTTTCCTCACTAGTGCGGAAAAGTACTTTTCGGCACTCCTTTTCCGCACTGAGTGCGGAAAAGTATTTTCCTACTCGCGTGCGAGAAAGTTCACTTTCCGCACGCATTTGATTTTGAAAGTGCCATATTTCCGCACTAGTGCGGAAAAGTACTTTTCGGCACTACTTTTCTGCACTAATGCGGGTGAAAATTTTGGTGTGGTATGCTAGGGTATTAGGTAGCATTGTATTAAAGTAAAAAAAAATAAATAAAATTTTGGTTTTTATGTTTTCCTTACGCTCGTAGAAAAATAGCGTTCCTAACACGTGATGAAAGTGCCTTTTTCCTACGACCACTTGTGAAAATAGCAAATAGCACACTGATTTCATGCATAGAAAATGCGTTATATCACACTAGTGTTGCAAAGTACTTTACAGCACTAGTGTTGCAAAGTACTTACAACACTGGTGTGATACATATTATGATGTCATTCTAAAAACTGCTATTGGTTTTGCAAGTGACAT
>JACEGR010010339.1:0-19568 GCA_014170235.1 Listronotus bonariensis
AAGCCAGCAGTCCTGGTAAGCCTTTCGTTCGCTCCGAGTGCTAAATTGAACTATTCTTTCCACTATAAATTGATAAAATGAATACTAATATACCAATAAAATACATTTTTTATTGTGGTAATTAGGGTTACTGACTTTTTAAACTAATGTAATCCATTTTTTGTTTAGGTGTTTTTCTCAATGTATAGTGAAGAGAGTATATTTTGTAGATCTAATTACTTTTGTTGTTGGACGCATTTATTGGCTGCTTTAAAGTAAAAAGTAATTAAACTTATCAACGCCTATCAGGACTTTTTTACTGATAATAAATAAAAAGCAAAACAATATTTTAAAAACAAGCTTTAATTTAAAATTCACTAAAAAGTTTACAATAAACTTGTTTTTTAAACTTTTGGTAACTTTCTAGAAAGTTGTGGCATCTCCGATTTTGAAGCAATTTGGTATAAGGGGTTTTTTGGGGCGCTGATGAAGAATCTAAAAGATTGATTATTACACTGTCGCATTTAAACATATCTAGATCTTCAGGATTTTTATGCCAGGGAAGATGGAGCTTTAAACTATGTTTATGAAAAGTCTAATAGCCACAATGATTGCATTTCAACATATTATCTTTTTCCGACAAGTTTGATAATGACACCAATCGTATTTGAAGTGATTAAAATCTTAGGAACTTTTATGCACAAGAAGATGTCGCTTTAAACTGTGTTTGCGAAAAGATTGATAATCACACTAAACGCATTTAAACATGGTTATGTCCTCGTAATTTTTATGCTGAAGAAGGTGTATATATAAATATATTTCTGGAAAGTTTGATAAATACACTGATCGCATTTAAACATATTTAGATCTTTGGGATTCTTATGGCAGAAAAGATGGAGCTGTAAACAGCACTTCTCAAAAGTACGATAGTCACACTGATCCCATTAAAGCATACTATTATGAACATTTTTAAGATTTTTATGTCGAAAGAGATGTATTTGTAAAGAGTCATTACGATAGGTTTGATAATTACACTGATCGCATTTAAACTTATTAATATTTTCGGGGTTTTTATGCCCGAGAAGATGTCTCTTTAAACTGTTTTTGTGCAAAGATTTAAAATCACACTGATCGCATTTCCACCTATGAATATCATCGGGATTTTTATGCACAAGAAGGTGTATATTTAAATTATATTTCCGTGAAGTCTGATAATTACAACGATCGCATTTAAACATAATAACATCATCGGGCATTTTATGCTGGAGAAGATGTGCATTTAAATGGTTTTTCCGAAAAGTTTGATAATTACACTGATCGCATTTAAACATAGTAACAACCTCGGGATTTTTATGTAGGAGAAGGTGTCTATTTAAGTTGCTTTTCCGAAAAGTTTGATAATCACACTGACTGCATTTCAACGTATATAGATCTTGAGGATTTTTATGCCGGAGAAGATGTACACTTAAATTACCTTTATGCAAAGACTGATAATCACACTGATCACATTTATACATATTAACACCTTCGGAATTTTTATGCTGGAGGAGATGTACATTTAAATTACCCTTACGCAAAGTCTGATAATTACATTGATCACATTTATACATATCAACATCTTCGGGATTTTTATGTTTAAGAAGATGAATTTTTAAATTACTTCTCTGTAAAGTTTGATAATCACAATGATCGCATTTAAGCATATCCACATTTTTAGGATTTTTACGACATTGACGACGTTTCTTAGGGGATGTAGCATGCTCCTTTAAGTTCTGTTTCTGCATTTCTTGATGACTGTTTTTGATTATATGACTTTTATGTTCTTCTTGACTAATGCAATCCGTCCTGGTTCTGAAAGCAAATAAAATTTTATGTTGAAACTTCTTTGTACTGTACAGGGTGTTACAAATTCAAAGCTCACCATCAGGATCTCAAAAACGGTAATCAATACCGTGTTGGTTGAATTCGGACAAACTTGCGCATTTTAATGCTCAGAATATCTTGTTTTAAAAACACAAGACAAATTACAGTCGTTCCGGAATAACTCGGTAAAAACTGAAATTTTGTAAAATAGGTTTTAGTTTTTAAATAGTTTTACTTAATTTGACATGTTTATTCATTTGTTACTAGTCGACCCGTCCCCACTTCGTTGGGCGTTAATATCTTAATTTTTTATTCAATCATAATAAAATATAGCCTATATCAGTCCTGAATAGTGTAGCTTTCCGATTGTGAAAGAATTTTCATGATCGGTTCAGTATTTCCAAAAATTAGCCCTTACAAACAGACAATCAAAGTTACAAACTTTACCTCTTTATTTAAAATATCAGTATAAATAAATATCGAAGAAAAAATCTACTAATAACAAGTAAATTCATTGCTTTTTTCTTATCCACAGGGTGTAATTTAATTGATGGCTGAAAATAAGGGTATGATACCTTAGCTTATTTTAGAAAGAATAGTTCATATAAACATATGTCCTAAGGTTGCTGGTGTATTTATTATTTTTAAAAAAGGTGATGAATTAGTTGATTTTTAGCTTTCCTGAAGATATTTCAGTATTAAGCAAAGGCAACCAAGTGTTATTTAAATTAACTGAAATTGATGATACAAAATTATCTTTATTTAATAATATATACGCACTTTCTTTGATTTTGCGTTTTTTAGAACAAGTTTCCTTTGCTAAAATGCTCGAAGCATCCCAGTTTATTCTGTGATTGTTATCAAATACGTGTTGACAGATTTTTGATTTATAAATTTCTGTGTTTTCAATGTATAATCTGTGTTCTTTTATGCGTTTGGCTAATGGTCTACAAGTTTCACCTATATAAAACTTATTACATTTGCATGGTATTTTATAAACGACATTTTTTGTATTTTCATTTAAATTGTATGGTTTTGTTTTTGTTAATTGAGATCTAAGTGTTTTAAAGATTGTGCGTGATTGATAGTCCAAGAATGTATGGTAAAAATAAATTTGTAATAGGTCTATTTTGATTTTGTCTTATATTTTGAATTTCAAATTCAAACAGTTATTTATAAAATCAAGAGGATATTTATTTTGAATTAAAATATATTTTAAATAATATTTTTCATTGTTTATACTTTGATTAGAACAAATGACTTTAATTCTATCAAATAGATGGGCCAGAAGACTTTTAAGGGTACCTCTTTAATTGCCTCGACACCGTGCTGCCCGCCACCAGTGGGCGAGAAACCATAGGGAATGGCTTTTAGCCCAGTGGGAAAGAGTCCTTTTCTCTGACGAATCAAGATTCAGTCTGGTCAGTAATGACCATCGTCAAAGGGTATGGAGAGAGCCAGGGCGTCAGTCATGACTCAGCTATCCTCGTAAAGTCGTTCCCTATCAAGGAAGAACAGTAATGTTCTGGGGGAATAATGTACAACCGTCGAACCCCATTAATTCGCATACAACAAAATATGACTAGCGAAATTTACATGGAAAATGGCAATTGTCATTCCCCTCCGCCATGAAACTGGAGAGAATTTCATTTTCATGGATGATAACGCCACACCACATCGAGGCAGAACAGTTTAGGAGCTTCTTAATGCTGAAGAAATTAACAGATTGGAGTGGCCAGCTAATTCCCCAGACATAAATCCAATTGAGAATCTGTGGGATATTGTTTCCAGAGCTATTCACAATCGCAATACATCACCTAGAACCGAGGAGGAACTTGCGGTAGCCGCCGTAAAAGAATGGGACCGCATATCGCAGGAATTAATTAATAATTTAATCATTTCCATGCCCAGACGTGTAAACTCATTACTCAGAAGTAGGGAGGGCACACAGAGTATTAGCTGTATTTTCTTTTTTTGTATTGTTATACAGGTAATTTTTGTTGCAATAAACGTTATTTATAAATTAACACTGTTTTTTCATTTTTTTGGTATTTCTTTTATTTTAGCCACATACATGAACTCAAAATATTTTTTTAACTAAAGTTAAATGAACATGGACAACACTTTGAATTAGTCCTTTTAACTGTTTTTCTAAATAAATTAGAAGTATAAAAATGGTAGGGGGTTCAAGACTTTTGGCGTTGTGTGTAGTTATTTAAGAGCTAATACCCTGTATTAGTATGTAGTATGTATTCAAAAGAGATAAATATTATTAAACTGCAAAGGAAAATTAAGCCATTCCATATCGGGCGCTTTTGCAGAGCATTTTGCTAATGTTTATGTTAGTGATGATTTGGTAAATATCGAAGTAAAAGAAAATAATGATTGTAGTCACAACGTTTGTTTAGGTAAGGTTAGTACTGAAAATATATTAAGTATAATTAAATCATTAAAAGTTAATAAGTCACTTGGTCCTGATAATCTTCCAATATATATATATACTAAAGGGTTGTTGTGAGTCGCTTCTCCTGCCCTTACATTACATTTTTAACCTAAGTATTGAAACTGGAACTTTTCCTGATAAATGGAAAGAAGTAAAGGTGTGCCAGGTTTTTAAAAAAGGTGATAAAAATTTGTCAAAAATTATAGACCAATAAGTATTCGTCCATCACCTGCTAAGGTGTTTGAAACAGTAATATATAAACAACTTTACAGACCTGTCTCAGGAAATATAACTAGCTTACAACATGGTTTTTTTGAAATCGAGGCACAACCATTAATTTGGTAAATATTACCCAATTTATTTCGGAAGTGTTAAACCGACGTGGACAAGTAGACGTAATTTACACAGACTTTGCAAAGGCGTTTGATAGGGTGTCACATACCATATTGTTAAGCAAGCTTCGGGATGAGTTTGGATTTCATGACTCCACTGTTAACTTTTTAGATCATATTTACACAATAGGATTCAACATGTATGTGTTAGGGGCCATCATGCATGACCGTATTATGCTACATCTGGCATTCCACAGGGGTCAAATCTTGGTCCTCTTCTATTTTTAATGTTTATTAATAGCATATCCAAAGTTACTGAGGTACCATGTCTGCTGTTCGCAGACGATCTAAAGATATATGCTGAAATTTGAGATGACCAAGATGCGGAACGTCTACAAAATGCCCTAAATAAACTTTTTGATTGGTCAATAAAAAACAAATTAAGCTTTAATATTGGAAAATGTAGTATAATGACATATACAAAGAAAAAACATCCAGTTATATTTCCATATAAAATAGATGGCTCAATTCTTACGAGAGTAGAGAAAGTAAGGGATTTGGGGGTTTTGTTTGACAGTGGCCTTTCATTTAACAGGCATGTGGAGGATATTGTGGGTAGAGCTATGAGCATGTACGGTTTTGTAGTAAGAAACACTCGGGAGTTCAGCAATATTAATTATTGTATCAGAGTTTTATTTTTTAATTATGTCCGCAGTATATTGGAATACTGTTCGGTTGTGTGGAGTCCCTACTACCAGTGTCACGAGTACGCAATTGAAAAAGTGCAAAATAAATTTTTGCGATACTTGTACTATAAGGAAACTGGCATGTACGATTTTAACGTATCAAAATCATATTTATTACAGAGATATAATCTGCATACCCTGTCAAAAAGAAGAAATGTGCATGCTCTTCTTTATCTGTACAAGATTTTATATAATAAAATTGATGATCCAGCACGTTTGGCACTTGTTCTGTTGCACGTGCCTCCATATGCTACTAGATGTTCCAACACCTTTTATCAGCGGAGGGTTGCAAGGAATAATAACCTTCTAAATTCACCTCTGTATAGAATGTGCGCTGGTTATAATGAAATCCAGGCTCATTGCAATATCTTTTCTGTAAGTCTTAACTCGTTTACAACTATTCTTGGCCTTAATTTGGAAGTATGTTCACTTCCTTTACTGTTTACTGTCTTTTGTATTGGCAACTTGTACATTTTTTGTTATTTTATTGTAATGTTTTTATTGTATTATATTATTATGTATATACATATGTATAAAAATTGTACCTGCTCTGTAATTGGATTCTCTCTTGAGCGGGTTTTTTTTTTGTAAATTTATAAATGTAGAGTTTGTGAATTTATGAATAACTAAATAAGCTGTGGTTATTATTTGTTAAAATAACTCACAGAATTTAGTATGAACCCTACTGAACCCTAAATACCAAGCATTCTGTTGGTTACTGGTTATTTTTTATCTATTTTTGCCCTATTTATTTACCAAAATACTGTAATATAGACCTATTGCATTTTACGGTACCTGAACAATACACCAGTGCCCCAACTGACCTTAAAAAAATAATGATTACACTTTTTATTAAAATAGAAACCCACCTCATTTCAGTCAGCTTTAACTTTTCCTCCTTTACGTCTACTTCCTCGTTTTTTAACTTCCACTCTTCAAAGGTAGACAAATTACTGAATCTGCAAAAAAAATTAATTATTATTGGAAAAAAATAGCTACATTGTTCTTGTGTTATACAGCTGAGTTCAGAATAATATCAAGGAAAATAAAAAGTAAACACTACTCAGAACTATAAAACTATATTACAGCATCTAAATTCAAGAAAGAAGAGTCCAAAATTTGCATTGGTACAACTCTCAAAATTACCTCTGGAGTTTCAGCATCAAATGTGTTTACAAAATCCAAAGTTTAAGACTTTTTTTTATGGAAAAAATTGTTCATCCAAGAAATTTTTTATTTTAAACTGTTCTATACACCCAACACTCTTATTTAAAATTTTTAAAAACTCTATAATTGTGGATACCTAATATTGTATTTCTTAATGTATAAATGTTTTTTTTTAGGATTTTTATTTGTGTTTATAGTGTTTTTGCCAATAAAGTATATGTTATTAATTTAGATTTAGAAGATTTTTAATTAACGAAACATTTTTTTTATACCCCATGACTTGTGTACCTAAATACTATATGTATGTTAACATCAATAAATGATTTGATTTGATTTACCAGACCCGACACCAACTTACCCATCTACATCCACAAAAGAAGGATCCAAAATACATTTCACATCATTATTAGCATTTTCTGATGGGTCATTTATTTCAAAATCATTCGGTTCCATTTTAATTTCTGAAGAACTGAAAGCCCCATTCTGTATAAAAACATATTCAGGATCATCGTATTCTTCCTTAACTAATTCTGCAGCTGAGTAATTATAGAGTTCCTCAGATTTTTCGACTTTGATGAGGTTAGAAACTTTCATAGAATTATCTTTGATGCTTCCTTCCAGAACCAGTGAATTTTTTAACTTGAATTCAACGATTTCCTTTGTAATAGGTAATAGCTCACTGGTTTTGGTGTTTTCCATAGTAAAATATTCACTTCAGTGCACTTAAGAAAAATAAAACAATGCGAAATTACAGGACGAACGGCACTGTCAGCCTGGGTAATTAAGAATTTATATTATATTCGTAGAGTATATTCCTCATCACCAATTTGAAACTAATAAAACAAGCTACGATTATCCAAAAAAGAAACCAAGACCAATTCCGGTAGGCACACAAAGAAAAAATCGCCCAAATCCCGAGTAACCAAAAAAACTATAATCCATACAAAAAACAAAACATTCTTCTTCTTTTTTTTGCCTCGGCTGCTATTATGTGTCATATGTCAACACATTCGAGCATAGACCCACTAGAGGCACTCTTGCTTAGCAGTTCAAACACCATGCAGGCCAGTAATCCAGTAACGAAATTTTTTGTGCGTCCCGCTCCAGGGCTTGACTCTCTTGATCTGCTATAAAAAGTCAGTCACTGGAACGAATCCCTAGACAAGGAAAGAGAAATAACTTTAAGTAATTTTAAAATTTCGTTTTTTGCTAATCTTTCTTGGCTTTATAATAATAATCTCTCAAACACAAACTCTCTAATTTTGAACAAATAAACTTAAAAATCCATCTTTAACATTAAAATACAAATTTAGTAGACACTTTGCCTCCCTTCAGTTGAGCATACAAAAGGTAGGAATTGGGTTATTCTTTATTGAAATTAATTAATGGAAAGTTAATAAAGCTAGCAACGATATTTAATAATGACGACTTTGTTTATAATACATAAACCCCCGATCCCGTAACAATATCAACATCTTCGGGATTTTTATGTCTAAAAAGATGCCTCTTTAAATCATCTTTTCGAATAGTTTTATTTTATTTATTTATAAGTAATTTATTGAGATATCTGAGAAATCCCAAAGGGCCATCGACCGAAATCCTTCAGCCCATTTTATTTACAATATTATATATACATTCATTAATGTGTACTTGATAAAGAAAAAAAATCAAACCTTTTCTTACAAAAAAAAAAAAAAAATATAGACAATAATGTTAATAACAGTTAATAAATAGAAAGATAATGTTTGTGATCGTTCTAGTTTGTTGCATATCTGTTAATCAGTTCCCATAAGGTGTTTACTGGATGGCGAAATCTTGATTGCTCTCTGGTCCTTTCCCTGCATAAAGCTGTTAGCAAGTGTATGTTGTGAGGAATTTTGGCAAACCTCTTTACTAGTCCTTGAGTCCTCTCTTGAATTGGTTGGATTTTAGTTTTGCCATATAAGCTGTCATTGGAAGGATTATGCAATGGGTTGTTTGGATGCCTAAATTTGGTAAGGGTTCTTAATGTTATGGTTTCTGCAGTAGATAGGTTCTTCCAGGCTGGGTTCTGTGCATTTGTTAAAAGAATGTGTCCATATTCAATAAGTGGGCGGCAAATTGTTTTGTAAATTTGAACAGCTGCTTTTGTTGAAATGCCCTTATTTTTGTATGTAAGTGTTCTGAAATGTTTTGCTCTTGATATAACTTTTTTTTGACTGTTTTGGTATGGTTGTTGAAGTTAAGTTTAGAATCTAGTGTGATGCCAAGGTACTTAGCAGATGGTGATGGGGCAACTTCAGTGTTCTTAATTTTTATTTTTGGAGAAAGTGCGCAAATTTTATGATTGAAGGTTATGAATTGAGATTTAGTAGGATTCACTTGCAGTCTACATTTATCGAACCATTCCAGTGCATTATTAACCTGGCTTTGAAGGGTTTGGATAGTCTTTTTCAGTGTTTGACCATGAGCTATGATGGCAGTATCATCAGCGAATTGTAATATATATGAGCCTATATTTTGTAGTGGTGTTAAGTCATAACAGTAGAGGTTGTATAAAAGTGGAGAAAGTGCTGATCCTTGGGGAAGGCCTTGTTGTGGTTGAAATTCTTCTGATAGTGTATTGTTAATTCTAACGGATAGTCTACGATTTTCAAGAAATTGCTTCAAGAGCCGGGATTTTTATGCCGGAGTAAATGTCTATTCAAATTATTGTTACGCAAAGTCTGAAAATTACACTGATCGCATTTGAACATATAAACACCTTCTGGGTTTTTATGCCCGAAAAGATGCCTCTTGAAATTACCTTTTCGAATAGTTTTATAATCACACTGATCACATTTAAACATATTAACATCTTCGGGATTTTTATGCCGGAGTAAATGTCTAGTTAAATTATATTTATGCAAAGCCTGATAATCACACTGATCACATTTAAACATATCAACATCTTTCGTATTTTTATGCCTTAGAAGATGGGTCTTTAAACTGCCTTTGTGCAAAGTTTTATAACCACACTGATCACCTTTAAACATATTAACATCTTCGGGATTTTTATGCCTGAGAAGATGTCTCTTTAAATTGCTTTTTTGCAAAGACTGATATTCACACTGATCGCATTTAAACATATCAACATCTTCGAGTTTTTTGTGCCTGAGAAGATGCGTCTTTAAACTTTTATTGTAGACAGATTGAAACTTACAATGATCACATTTAAACATAATAATATCTTCGGGTTTTTTGTGCCTGAGAAGATGCAACTTGAAAGCATCTTTTCGAATAGTTTTATAATCACACTGATCACATTTAAACATATCAACATCCTCGGGATTTTCATGCCGGAGTAAATGTCTATTTAAATTATTTTTACGCAAAGTCTGATAATCACACTGATCACATTTAAACATATCAACATCTTTCGTATTTTTATGCCTTAGAAGATGGATCTTTAAACTGCCTTTGTGCAAAGTTTTATATCCACACTGATCACATTTAAACATATTAACATCTTCGGGATTTTTATGCCGGAGTAAATGTCTAGTTAAATTATTTTTATGCAAAGCCTGATAATCACACTGATCACATTTAAACATATCAACATCTTTCGTATTTTTATGCCTTAGAAGATGGGTCTTTAAACTGCCTTTGTGCAAAGTTTTATAACCACACTGATCACATTTAAACATATTAACATCTTCGGGATTTTTATGCCTGAGAAGATGTCTCTTTAAATTGCCCTTTTGCAAAGACTGATATTCACACTGATTGCATTTAAACATATCAACATCTTCGAGTTTTTTGTGCCTGAGAAGATGCTTCTTTAAACTTTTTTGTGGACAGATTGAAACTTACAATGATCACATTTAAACATAATAATATCTTCGGGTTTTTTGTGCCTGAGAAGATGCAACTTTAAATCACGTTTTCGAATAGTTTTATAATCACACTGATCACATTTAAACATATCAACATCCTCGGGATTTTCATGCCGGAGTAAATGTCTATTGAAATTATTTTTACGCAAAGTCTGATAATCACACTGATCACATTTAAACATATCAACATCCTCGGGATTTTTATGCTGGACTAAATGTATATTTAAATTATTTTTATGGAAAGTCTTATAATCCCACTGATCACATTTAAACACATCAACATTTTCGGGATTTTTATGCACAAGAAGATGTCTCTTTAAATTGCTTTTATCGAAACTTTGATAATCACACTGATCACATTTAAACATATCAACATCTTCGAGATTTTTATGCACAAGAAGATGTCTCTTTAAATTGCTTTTATCCAAACTTTGATAATCACAATGATAGCATTTAAACATATCCACATTTTTAAGATCTTTACGACCCTGATGACGTTTCTTAGAGGATGTAGCGTGCTCCTTTAAGTTTTGTTTCTGCATTTCTTGATAACTATTTTTGATCATATGACTTTTATGTTCTTCTTGACTAATGCAATCCTTTCTGGTTCTGAAAGCAAATAAAAATTTATGTTGGAATTTCTTTGTTCTATGTTCTATACAGGGTGTTACAAATTCAAAATTCACCATTAGGATCTAGTTAATTGTAATCATTACAGGGTTGGCTGAATTCGACTTTTTCCTCATTATCAGACCTAATATAAAAACTAATTGCAAGAAAAACGGGACATGGTATTAAAAGAATGGACATTCACCTTCAGTCAAATAAATAGGTACACAGGCAATTTGTGGTATGTAGAATAATATCAGGTATAGATTAGACAAAGAAAGCTGGCATGTCGCATCATTTCCACGTGGTTGGTGCTTTACTGGCATATACAGGGTGGTTGTTAACAAATCTATTAGACAAGCAATAACTCGTAGATTATTAGACATATAAAAATGAAACTTGGTATAGGTAAATGTTATGGAAAGAAGAGAGTTTTCGCATATTTCTCACTTTTTGACTACTTCCGGTTTAACCAGAAATGGCTACAATTATTAATTTTTAAATAGAACACCCTGTATATTTTACCCTATTCAAATTTCTGAGACAATACTAAATAGTAATTGGACATTTTAACAAGTTTTTACACCTTTACACAAAAGTCATTTGTAATATTGCATCTAGGTGGCAATAATCCTTTATTTATGTACCTATTTATACAGGGTGGCCCACCATATTCGACACGGTCTGTAATTGGATAACCATGGAATTTTTAAAAAAGTAAATACTGGAACATATACAGGTCGAATTAGACCACAGTATAAAATTATTTTAGTCTATACAGGGTGTGTCAAAAAAGTGTGACGTATCAAAGGTATATTTTTTTAAATGGAACACCCTATATTTTATGACGGTTTTAGATTCTACTTTAAAAAATAACTCAAGTTTGTTTATAGTACTAAGTGTCTAATTTTATTCGTTTTTGTGATATTTGATTTTTTGAAAAATGCAGCGGTAAAATTAAATTGATTTTACTTTAACACTTTAAACTTTAAAATGTGTAACAAGATTAGAAAAAAGTCTGCCATATCATAAGTAGGTCAAATCAAGATCAAATATTGTACTGGGTGATCAAAAAATAATTTTAATTTTTCAGAAAATCAAATAGCCATATCTCTCTTATTTTAAATGGAACACCCTGTATTTTTTTACGTCACATGATGACAAATAAAATGCTCTTTCAAATGGTGTATAGGTTGCCTATACCTATCTTTTGTGCTTTGTTAGTAAAATCTGTTTTTACAAATTTTCAGTCCAAATGTTTATTTAAATTAAAGTTGGCTGTGACATAGCAGCCATTATTATTTTTCTTAAGAAAATAACAACGACCATTTATTGATTACTAGTGTTTTATTCAGTTCAAAAGAAATTTCAATGATTTTAAATAAAAACCCTTCTTCTACAAGAACAAGATGATATAATACTGGTAGGATGTGAAAAAAATGGTTTACTTTAGTCTAGAGTTAATCCTGAAAAATATTCCAGGAGAAACCATCTGGAAACCTTAACGCGAAAAGAGTCATCAAATACTCATCCTCTATTTATGAGCGGCCAAGTTTTACAGAGCAAAGACACCTTCCATCTTGTGGGCGTCACATTTGAAAGTAACCTTAACTGGCATAAACACATTGTATCTATAGCCACGGCAGCTTCAAAAAGCTTGGATTTCTCTTTCGAGCCAAAAAATATTTTTCCCCTTCTAATTTATACACTTTGTATGTGTCCCAAATCCGACCTCCCTTGGAATATTGTTCTCATATCTGGGGCATGGCGTCCCCCACAACCCTAAGCATTCTTGATTCTATTCAAAGAAGAGCTATTCGTCTCATTAAGGATCCTTCACTTACAGAAAGGCTTCCCTCTCTTGCACATCGTCGGGCTGTGGGGGATTTATCGCTTTTTTATAGGTACTTCCATGGCTTCTGCTCTGAGGAGTTGTCCAGTATTGTTCCTCCGCTTACGGTTCCCAACAGAGAAACCCGTGGTTCCGCGCGTATGCATCTCAATACGGTCCAACTGGACAGGCCCCGAACTTCCCACTTTGTTCGTTCTTTTATCCCTAGAGTTTCTAGGTTGTGGAACCTGCTGCCCGCGAAGGTCTTTCCTTCTCCCCCAAATCTTCAAGTATTTAAGTCCCGTGTCAATAAACTCCCTCTTACATCGCTTAAGACACCCACGGTACGTTAGTATTTGGGCTTTTAGCCTTCGTGGTTTGTCCAAAGATAAAAAAAAAAAAAAATACTTAGTTGCTTTAAAAAATTTGACACAGTGATTATGGATAATGGAAGAAACAAGTTATAGGCCACAGATTGTCGTCATAACTGACCAGAGGCGTTAGGATTGTTTAAAAACACAATTTTTATCATTACCACATTCAGCTGAAATAAGTGTTATTGGAAGTAGCATTTAAAGCAACTAATGAATTTTTTTTTCTGTGAATTTTAAAAATAGTGGCAGATAATACAAAAATCTTTTAATTTTGTGCATTTTTCCAACAAATTTACATTTTGCAATAACGGCTTAGTAAATAGGCATAGCTATATCACAGCCTACTTACATTTAAATAGACATTTGGAATAAAAATATGTTAAAACGGAATTTACTTAAAAAGTATAAAAGATAGGTATAGGCAACCTATACACCATTTGAAAGAGCATTTGGTTTTTTATCATGTGGTTTAAAAAAATACAGGGTGTTCCATTTAAAATAAGACAAATATTGCAATTTGATTTTCTAAAAAATTGAAATTATTTTTTGATCACCCTGTATAATCTATGATCTCGATATGACCAACGTATGATAAGGCAGACTTTTCCTAATCTTGTAACAAATTTTAAAGTTTAATGAGTTTATATTGTTAAAATAAAATTAATTTAATTGCACCCCTGCATTTTGAAAAAAATCAAATATCACAAAAACAAATAAAATTAGACACTTAGTACTGTAAACAAACTTGAGTTAATTTTTTATGTAAAATCTAAAACTGTCATAAAATATAGGGTGTTCCATTTAAAAAATATAGCTTTGATACGTCACACTTTTTTGAGACATCCTGTATAGAGTAAAATAATTTTATACTGTGGCCTTATCCAACCTGTATATGTTTCAGTATTTACTTTTTTAAAAACCACATGGTCATCCAGCTACAGACCGTGTCGAATATGGTGGGCCACCCTGTATATTCTTTATTCGAAAAATGCTTGTCTAAAAAGGGTTGCCATTTAAAAATAATAGTTAGACACGAAAATGTCAATTTGCCAAATTGTTTTATTCCTACCTTTTATACTAGTGATTAAAACTTTCAAGATTGGATTAGATTAGATTAGGAGGTGGATTGCATATCCTCTAACACTGCAACCTGCTCAGGTTTATTGTGTGTCCTCCGTCCATAGGTTAGAGCACGCTATCCAAGCCGGTCTGTTTAATCAGACTCCACAAGCTTGAAACTGGCCCCTTGGTATATCTTGCCGCTTTAGGTTTTTCTTCACCCAGCCTTGCAAACCGCAGACGACAAAGGGCTTCGCAGTAGCACCATACGTGTTCTGCGGTTTCTTCAGGTGTTTATTTAGTCTGCAATGACCTGTCAGTTGACCCACTATTATTCTTACTGCCTTCCGGTTATAATTCAAGGTCTTTTGTAAATTCTGGCGAGTAAGCCTTGATGAACACTTTCGCCTGACGCTGTCCTGGTGTTCTCCTTCACCAGTCTTGTGATTCCCTCTCAATCCATGATCTAATGGATGACCTTACCTGGCATGATGGAATACCACAGTAGGGCTCAGGACCTACCATTGTCCTTCCAGCCCCCTCCTTTGCTAATTTATCAGCTTCCTCATTGCCTTCGTGGCCTTCGTGTCCTGGTACCCAGGCAATGGTTAGCTTGTTGGACGCACCCACCTCTTCCAGGGCTTCAACTTTCAAAGTCAAATATTCTTTATTGTCATATGAAACATATTCTCGCTAACAAAGATTATTAAAATTTTAAAAATTTACATTACAGAACTAATAAGTTGAATAATTTAAGATTAATTTGCAAATGTATTTCATTTGTAAAAACATCACATGCAATATTAAAAATGGCTCTAAAAAATCAAGTAGGCTTCAAAACTTTTTAAACTGTCACATTTTCATTTAAAATTGTCTTAGGAATGCGAAAAATGAGAAAATATACAGAGTGTTAATTTTGTATAATAATTAATTTAAGTATTTAGGGCAGGGGTATGCAGTTAAGTAAATTTTATTATTCTCAAAAAACTCTCAGGATAAAAAAAAGGGCTGAAAAGCTGTGTTTTTACTTGCTTAGTTTAAATAAAATACCAAACTGGCTTAAAAGTCAGTGGCGTCCATTTTTGCCACAAATTTTCGTTTAGGTATCTCTGAAAAGGCCACTGGGCATGTGAATTTTTTTTATATATAAGTAAATAGGTATTTTACCAAATTTAAAAATATTTTTTTATGTCTGGTTTTTCTGCAGCACATCTGGCAGCCCTAATTAGAATTGAACAAAAAATTTGCATTAGCACACTCAAAATAATTATTTTTTAGGTAATTTTCTAGAAACCTGCAGCAACTCCGATTTTAACGAAATTTGGTATACGGGGGTTTTTGGGACGCTGATCACGAATATGTTCTCGAGATATTCATCATCAAAGTTTAAATTTGAACTAAGCCTATTTTCCCTATATTCCCCCTTCTTTTTGCACATAATTCTTGATTTAAAGCTAAAGTGTCACACAATATTTGATGTTCGCCTTTTAAAACCCCGTTTTTCTACGTTTTTTACATTATTTTTGCATTAAATTGCGTGGCTTTTCTTTGATAATGCGGCAACTATACATACACATAGGGCTTTATGGCACACTGGATTAAAATGATTCAAAGTATAGCTATGCAAATTAATGCAAAAAATAATGTAAAATACGTAAAACCGGGGTTTTAAAAGGTGAAAATCAAATATTGGGTGCCACTTTAGCTTTAAATCAAGAATTGCGTACAAAAAAGAAGGGGGAATATTATAAAAATAGAATAAGCTTAAATTTAAAGTCTGATGATGAATATCTCAAGAGCAAAACGTTTCCGCCAAAAAATTCTTTCAGATTCGTGATCAGCGCCCCAAAAAACCCCGTATGCCAAATTTCGTTAAAATCGGAGTTGCCGCAGGTTTCTGAGAAAATTACCTATTTTTTTTTTTTTAATTCGGGACCAGAGCCTCTAAAAATTTTATATATCACAATTGATCAAAATTTGCATCGACACAACTCTCAAAATTACCTCCTGAGTTTTAGCATCAAATGTGTTTACAAAATCCAAACTTTAAGACTTTTTTATGGAAAAAATTGAGTCGTCCAAGAAATTTTTTATTTTAAACTGTTCTATACACCCAACACTCTTATTTAAAATTTTTAAAAACTCGATATTCGTGGATGCAGTAATACATTACTACAAAGAATTATCGCTGATATGCTGATTTCTTCCACATAAGCTTCAATACAAAGAATGCTTTCATTAAAATGGCCATATCTCTTTTAATTATTAAGATATCAAGACAATAAAAAAAATAAAATGTTAAGAAAACGTGAAGCTATAACTTTATATTAGCCATTGTTTTTACTGTTAGCAATAAATCCTACGGAGTGATAAAAAAAAATTGAAAAAATGGATAATTTTTAATCGCCCTGTATGATGTGCTGTTGAAAGGGAGTAGTCAAATTTGTGATTATAAAATATTAGAAATGGGTAAGGGTATAAATTATTAACAAATGAGATTTCTCCTTTTAACAGCACATTATATAGGGCTCTACATCCACAAAGAAGGATCCAAAATACATTTCACATCATTATTAGCATTTTCTGATGGGTCATTTATTTCAAAATCATTCGGTTCCATTTTAATTTCTGAAGAACTGAAAGCCCCATTCTGTATAAAAACATATTCAGGATCATCGTATTCTTCCTTAACTAATTCTGCAGCTGAGTAATTATAGAGTTCCTCAGATTTTTCGACTTTGATGAGGTTAGAAACTTTCATAGAATTATCTTTGATGCTTCCTTCAGAACCAGTGAATTTTAACTTGAATTCAACGATTTCCTTTGTAATAGGTAATAGCTCACTGGTTTTGGTGTTTCCATAGTAAAATATTCACTTCAGTGCATAAGAAAATAAAACAATGCGAAATTACAGGACGAACGGCACTGTCAGCCTGGGTAATTAAGAATTTATATTATATTCGTAGAGCATATTCCTCATCGCCAATTTGAAACTAATAAAACAAGCTACGATTATCCAAAAAGCAAACCAAGAAACCAGAGCCGGTGAGGCTTCACAAAGCAACCAAAAAATCGCCCATAATCCCAGTGGCACAAGAAAACAAAAACATTCAACCTTCTTCTTTTGCCTCGGCTGCTATGGCATGCTATCATGCCCAGCACATTCGAGCATGGACCCACTAGAGCACTTTTGCTCAGCAGCCCAAACACGTGCAGGCCAGCAATCCAGTGGCTCTCCATATCAAGCGCCATCCACCAGCTCATTAGGTCGATAGCCTCCTTGTCTGGCTCTAGGCCATTGGCTGCTATCAAAATTTTCTTAAAACAATCTATTTATAACATTCAACATATATGTTTATGACAATACATACATTTAACACTTAACGAGGTGTGCGGACAGTTAATTAGTAAAGACAAATAGCACAAACAAAGGTAGGTATTTTTTCTCGCTCCCGGACAACTGAGGAGCTTGTCACACCCGAAATGTTGTCTCGGATAAGAACCCAGGGTCTAAAAAGAGGAAAGGAAAATTAGGAAAAATTATCAATCAAGTCAGGTTACAATATGAACAATCAACACAGAAAAGAATCCAATTATTACAGTTTTATGCAATTATATTTTATAAAATTATGCAGAATGTCTAAAGCCTTTGCGTTCATGCTGCCTAATACGGTGTTTATGTTAAGTGGAGTTTGGATACCACTTTGTCTAAGATGTTCGTATATATTGAATCCGGGAATGAAATTTATGGGGCATTCTAACAGTATGTGGTTAAGATCCTCAATATTGCCACATTCACATAGTGGGCTTTCTGTTATTCCTATTCTGTTTAAATGTTTTTTAGTAAGACAATGTCCAGATCTCATTCTAATAATGGTGGTAATACGGTTACGGTTTATATATTTCATTTTGAGGTACCATGGTACGTTTGGGAAATCTTCTTGTATTTGAGAGTACTGTTTTCCTTTTGTTTTTGTTGTCTGTTTCCATACTATATGATATTGTTTATTAATCTTCTCCTTGATGATAGGGATTATTTCAGCTTTGTCGATCTTGATGTCCATAGGAACATTCAAACCTCTTCCGATATTTGCCAGTGTGTCCGCTTTTTCATTGCCAGGGATATTAGCATGCCCTGGAATCCAAGCTAAGGTAATATTGATGTTATTTCTTTTTGTTTCTACTAAATATCTTCGGGTCAAAAGGCTAACATAATCATTTCTTGAATTTATGTTTGTGTTTTTAGTTTTTCAATTGCGCTCTTAGAATCGGTGAATATTATTGTGTTTTTCCAGTTATTCTCCAGGCAGACAGAAATAGCCCTATTTATTGCAGCAATCTCAGCAGTGCATATACATAAATGATTTGGCAGTCTTGAAGAAAAGTTAAAGTTAATGTCCGGAACATGCACGCCAAGTCCGGTCCTGCCGCCCCCTTTGATGCGTCGGTAAATATGAACTTATGGGTTTGTCTAAAGGTTCCACCACTCTCAAAAATTCGATGTTATTCATAGGTTCTGATTTATTTAGGCCCAGTTCCAATACCTGAATACTCTCGGTCTGCACTTCATACTCAAACTCAAAACAAGGCAGAGTGTCGTTCATATATAGATCTTGTAAATATGGTCTTATCCGTGTGAAGGCCTGGGCAAGGTAGTTAATCTGTTCTCTTCCTTTAGTTGTTTTAGACTGCTCCTCCAGTTCCCTCAAAATCGGAACAAGGGGATGATTGGCAACACTGATCATTTTAAAGACAAGCTTTGTAGCCAGCCATGCACGTCTATGATGTAGGTCCGTCTGTGAAGTTTCTGCTAATAGGACATTAGTCGGTGTTGATTTCATACTTCCTGTGATAATCCTTAATCCAAGATAATGTATTTTATTAAGTTTTTCTATATTTTTTTTACTAGTGTTAGCTATAAACATTGATCCATAGTCTAGGTGTGATCTAACTAGTGCATTGAATGCCATTAATAAAGTTTGTGGATCAGCCCCCACCAAACCCCACAAAACATCTTAATTAAATTTATGCCTTTACGAGCCTTATTAATAATGTTATCAATGTGTTTATTCCATTTTAAATTTTTGTTTAGAGTGACTCCTAGATATTTCACATCATCTCGATAAGGTACTATAGTATTATTTATATGTATATTGTTAAGCTGATATTTTTCCTGCCTTTGGTAAAGCACATAGCTTCACATTTATTTTTGGCCAAAGTAAAGTTATGTTCCGTCAACCATGTGTTGATCTTCATTAACTCCTCGTTAACTCGTTGTACTAGTCGATTTGTGTCTCTGCCTTTAGTGAGC
>JACEGR010010340.1:0-19559 GCA_014170235.1 Listronotus bonariensis
TAGCATGGTATAACTAATGTTTTAAGTTCTTATATCATTTATTATTGAGTCTTTTCTTTGACTTGAGCAAGGCGTTTGACTTGGTCAACCATGGAATCCAGGTGCAGAAACTTGAAAAGTATAATTTTAATTCCGAGAGCGTCGAACTCATAAAATCCTATTTGAAGGATAGCGTGCAGGTTGTGAGAGTTGACGGGGTGTCATCAGCGGAGAGTGTATTAAATATTGGAGTACCACAAGGATCAGTACTGGGCCCAATTTTATTTTTAATTTACATAAATGATCTTCCAAACATTAAACAACAGGCTAAGTATACACTCTTTGCTGATGACACTACGGTAGCCTTTGCAGCTGATAATATTGAAGGGGTGCTGGAGGAACGGAACAAAACTGAGCAATGGTTTGCTGCAAATAAGTTGGTTTTAAACGACAATAAGACAAACCAAGTAATTTTCGCAATAGAGATGTGGGTGATCTAAATGAGGGTGTTAGCGAGATTAGATTTTTGGGAGTTTCCTTAGACCCAAAACTTCAATGGGGCTCACACATTAACAACGTGTGTAGAAAACTAAATAAAAGCCTGTTTATTCTGAGAAACCTTTCAAGGTGCGTCTCACCAGAGACCTTACATACTACTTATCACTCCCTTTTTCACTCGCATCTTTCATATTCTATCCTTGTCTGGGGTCATGCGGCTGACACACACCGGGTTTTTGCTTACAACGAAAGGCTCTGAGAGTTCTTGCAGGTCTGGGTTTTAGGGATGACTGCCGTCAGGCTTATAGAAGGCTTGGAATTCTCACTGTGCCATCACAGTACATTTTGGAAAATCTTCGTTTTTTAAAGAAAAATATCAACCTCTACACAAGTCATGAGGAGATGCATGGTTATGACACCAGGCATAAACAAAACATGATACCAGCATACTGGCGTCTGAGAAGGTGTTAAACTGGACAGGGATATTGGGCAATAAGTTTTTTAATGTATTGCCAGAAAGTATTAGAATCTTGTCTGAAAAAAATTTGTTACCACAATTAGGCAAATATTACCTGAAAACTGTTTTTATTCAATACAGGAATACCTTACGTATAATTTTAACTTTAATTAGAAATTATTTTCGTGTTTTTATATTTTAAACTGTTGTATTGTGTAAGTATTCTTTTGAATTAGTTTAAGTATTTTAATATTGTTTGTTTAAAATAATGTTTGTTATTTATTTCTTTTTTTAATACGTAAGTACTTATAGGATAAGGTTTTATAACTATTTTTTTTTAACATTGCTGACTTGTGTAAATACATTTGTATGTGTATGTTGACATCAATAAATAATTTTGAATTTTGAAAGTTGCTTTCTTTTTCTTACTTTTAGATTATAAATTAACAATTTTCATATTTATCATATTTTTTTACCTTAATTCTCAAAAATGCGTGAAAAAATATAATTTTTACTTAATCTTACATGTGATGTTCAGTTTCATTACCTCATTTTATCAATTTTACCCCGCCCAGCACCCCTTTTCACTCCCTGGTCCCGTAAGTTTGTTAACTGATATTTTTTAAAACTAAATATTTTGGATGTGCGCCAATTAGGTACCCTTAAACTCTAAAATAGCAAAAAACCGTATATTCTGTTAAAAACTTAAAAACATAAAATAATGCATTTTTTTATATTATTTATACAAGCAATAATCAAGCAGATATATAAAACCATTATTGACCATCAAGTACCTCTGGCACAACTATACACCTTACACAGTTTAACTCCAATGTCTATTCCTTATTTAATACACACTTGTAAAATATAGTATAAAATAAAGTAGATATTTTTTCAAACTTCAAACTAATATGAAGCTATTGAGTAGAGCATATTCTTCCAGCACTACATTCTGATGTTATAGGTCATGTTATGGTTTTCATGAATTGGCCTCAGAGACTTATAATTTTGAGATTAATATTTTTTATTTATCCTCACAATTAATTAGCTTGCTAAAGTATATGAACACTTTTACCTAATTAACTAATAGATACAAACACAACACTTACTTATGAATCTGCCATGGAGTATTTAGATCTGCCACATAAACATTGGAACTAAAGAATAGTGAATTATTTTCCTCTATATTACTTTGAGTACTAAATGCAATTAAATTAGTACAGGAAATTGAACAAATAATTGACTTCTCTATTCTAAAAGATAAACACATATTAATATAAATCACAATTAAAATATTTCAAGATATGAAACAAACCTGTTTAAAACATTTACTTTAGAAGAGTTAGATTTATTGGGGCGCCTTGTAACTGAAAATATATGATCCATATTGAAACCTTCTCTTTACTCCAAATTATTCTTTAACATTATTACGAGTACAACAAAAGAATAAATAAAACTGTTTTGGTTTACAAATAAACATAAACAGGATAAACAGCAAGACTGAAAGTAGCACTGGATATAAATACGACAATCGGGACATTTACATTAAAACATAAAAGCTCTCCTTGGATATCAGTTGAGTTTAGGACAGTGTATTGTAGTGTAGAACTAAACAGTGTAAATAAGTAAGGTCTGGAGTCAAAGAGGTATTGTATAGCAGGCGGACCGCTCAATGTAGGAAAAAAACAGTCGAACGCTGCCGAACGCGGAGGCCGATTATGCCTCTTCGCGCTCTCGCTTGTACTTCAAGCTTTAAATGGAACGCCGCATGAGTCATGTTTTTTGTTCGTGCAGCCGGCTCCATCGAATTATAAGACGTTATCACGTCAAACAAAAAAAAATGCGGAATATTCACAAATCATATTCTTATTATCATTTAAAAACTTACGGGCAGGGCTGCCGAGAGCCGTGCCGAGCCCCGGTACAAGTAAAAGTTACGGTCTCCCTTAATAAACAAAAAAGTGACCCAAAAAAAGGTTTAAGAGCCAAGGAAAAAAAAGTTCTTAACTTCCTCGAAACTAATAATATTCTTTACATTAGTTTTTAAAATTACCCTTAAAAATGTTAAAGAGCAAAAAAAGGTCCTTACTCCATTTCTCCATTTACGCTTTTTATCCCGCGCTCTCCACCCCCAATAAGTCTTGGCCACGGTAATTTGTACCGCCTTCAACGCCCTCTCGGCGGTCGTCTTTACGGGGTAGGATAAAAAAAATCAAGTTTTTGCAGTATATTATAGCACTATAAAAGGCCTATTTGCTTTTCTGAAGTAAAATTCTAACTACTGCGTTGGACAAACTGCACGAAATACAGACCGAGGAGCTATTGTAAATGTAGCTTTATATGACCGCGGTCCGAATTTTGCTTAGAGCGCTTATAGCGTAGGGTCCGCGCGTTTAGTAAAGACGCCAATGACGTCATCATTATCTGTGCGAAATCTTCTGTTATTCCCTCATCCCGTATTTAAATGGTATTAATTTTTTAAATCAAAACTTTAAAATGCCTACTTCCTAGGTACCGATACGAAGCCCACGAAATCGCAATTGAAAGAGAAATACAGAATATTTTGCGTTGATAATTATGACGTCAGTGGCTTTTTACCAAACGCGTGGACCCTACCAACACGCGGTCCGGTTCGTGCTTTTACGCTTACCGTTAGCGTTGTGGAAGCTATGACGTCACACCCCAGTGCTGACAGTACTCACGGGTCGGATCGTTAGCACCTTGAGCATCGACGTTTTTTGTCGCTATTTGTTTAAATCGATGTATTTTGTCCGTGCTTTTAAATTCCAAAATAAAATTTATTTATCGTCACTCTCCTCGATTGCGGAAATTGCTTGAAATACAAGCATTTTCTTATCTTCATTAGTTATACCACATATTCCACTCATGTTTATATCAAAAAATGCTTTGTTAGGTTTATGGTGAGTTATGTTATGTTAAACTTATTGAATTCGTAAGCACACTTACATGTCCGAAATATTATTACTGCAAACAGACGTTGGGAGGCTATACGTCTGAAATGCTGTGAGCACAATTCGGACCGCGGCCGGTGATACCAACCAAAATTCCTTTCTTAGAGACGATTTCGGCCCGTTTTGGTACCCCAGTTTGGTTGGTTAAATGCCTACCAACCAATTTCGGGTGTCAAAATAGTGACATCACGCCAACTTTGGTACCCTGTTTGGTTTGTCAAATGCTATACCGTGGCTTGTGGGTCGGTAGATCGGTTTGGTATGCTTTCATCCTTTTCTAAAGCTGTTGGTTTACTCTAAATTTTATTTCTTTAATAATAAAACATAATATTAATAGTTGCAAATATTTTAATTTAAATATTGCTGTTAAATAAACAATTTTATAAAAACCAATAAACCGTTAGGTAGGTTCTTCTTCTATTTACCTACCAAAAATGTACCAAACGAATTCGGATGCTACCATACACTGACGTAACGGTTGTGACGTAAAACATACCAATTGTTACCTACCAAAGTCGGAGTACCAAAACGGGCCGAAATCGCCTTAGAAGTCTTAGAACGTCAAACGTCAAAATCAAAAACTTGTTTTGGTTTTAAATTTTTTGTTCGGTTAAAGTTTCTGATTTCGGTTTTTGTGAACTTAAAAAAGGAATTTATAAAAATTATGAGATAATTATAGTATATTTTTATTGTAAATAACACCATTGGGAAATTAAAATTGTGTAAGTTAAAAATAGGTTTAATTTACTATTTTCTCAACTATTAGATAAATTCGTTAATCCTGAAATATACAATACATATATCGTCACCTGACTATTGGTTTGTGTTACCTCCAATTTTTTCATAAATTAAGGTTTTGGTAATTTTGTAAAGAGCTTAAGAAACTTGTTCTATCTCCAGTGTATTTCTTTTATATTGCAACTATTATACGAGAAAACTTAGTCTATCTACAATTTCGTTGCTTTGTTTATGATTATTGGTATGTTCTATCTGCCATTGTTTTCTCTTAATTTAGTTTTGGGCTACTTGAATTAAAATAAATAACCTAAACAACAGTATTGTTTTGCACTATGTCCATTATATTTACAGTTTTGCGCTATCTCCATATCAACTATTTAAGGAAAACTATGATTTTGTTCTATCTCCATTTTAGCCAATTAGACAATGGAATTTGTTTTGTCCTATCTTTGGTATGACCAATAGAATAACTGAATTACATATTGTGGTAGAACACTTCAAATTTTCATTATGTTATAAATTGCAAAGTGTTTTAAGTTTACCGGCTTTTTTATTCCGTTCTAACATCTGTTTTTATTTAATTTAAATTGGTGAAAATGAGTGATTTCAGTTCTCCTTCGCCGGAACTCACCCCAAATACTCTAGGGTAAGTATTACATTTTGCTAAAACCGAAGTTTTATAAAGATAATTACACAAAATTAAGCACAAATTGCCAAGTTAAAGATAACCTCAAATTGATAACGCCGATTAACATATAAGATACTGGAAAAATAAATTGATCACTAAAATTATTATCAGAGTTTTTTTTGTTTTGCTCTAATCAAAGACATGCTGAATAAATAGGTGTGAAAATTTTGGGTATATAATCATATTTATTCTGTAAGACTTTTAAATTTGGTCTTATTGCACAATGGAGGATTTTTAAAGGTTTTAATACTTTTTAATAAATATTTTCTAATTTTTAGGTTGATGGACGTGACTTTCCCGACAGCGGGATCTACTACATCTTCTAGCACCAGCATTAAAAATTCTAAAAAATTATGCAGCCAACGGGAACGAGTAAAAGAGATCTGTTTAGGATGACTGATATCGCCTCATTAGACATTGAGTTCGAGGATGGGGTCATAATCTCTTCAAGTAGTGATATCCCTGAACCCATTCAAGGTAAAGTGTCATTTTATAAATATATTTTTAAGCAGGTGTATTTTAACCTTTTCCTTCGGGGACTTTTTTTCGTTTTTTTCTTTTTGTTTTTCCAGAGGTGTTTATTTTGTTGTTTTTTTATTACCAGGTGGTGAAGAAAATAATAATAATGACACAAACACCGGCTCTACCAAAAAGACTACCAGAAAAAGGCCACGTAACCCAGAAAAGTGGGCAATGAATATTAGAAAAAGAAACGAGAAGCAGGTGAAGAATATACCGATATCAAGGGTAAAGTTCATGCTAAAAGATTTGTAAAGAATGGGTGTAAACGTACAAGTTGCAAATTTCACTGCTCCCTTTCCTTCGGTGACAACAGTAGGCAAGAAATTCATGATGCGTTTTGGAAACTTTCTGATTCAAAAAGGCTCATTTCTATGGAAAATATGTTATTCGAAAGCCTAAAGCAAGGGCTCGCGGTCAAACTAATAAAAAAACATTTTCGTTTGAATATTATTTTGAAAATACTAATAATGAAAAAACACGCGTTTGTAAAGACTTTTTCCTGGGAACGCTTAATATCAGTACGCAAATAATTTATTATTTCTTTTCCAAATTTAATAATGTCCAGGGTGGTATTCCTAGATCACCCCTTAAAGGCAAAAATAAAAAAAAGTAATATCTGAAGAACAAAAAAATGAAGTAAGAGCTCATATTAAGTCTTTCCCGACAGTTGCTTCTCATTATTGCAGGGCTAATTCTCAAAAATTGTATCTTGAGAGTAATTTAAATTTATTCAAAATGTATACCTTGTATCATTTAAAATCGGAAAATCCAGTTAAATTTGTAAATTATTCAAAAATTTTTAACTACGAATTTAATATTGCCTTTCATAGGCCGAAAAAAGACATTTGTGATAAATGTACGGTATTCAGGCTAGAATCTAATCCGTCCGAAGAAGCTATTCTCGCTTACCAAAATCACGAAAAAATAAAAACAACGCTAAAAACGAAAAAGATAATGACCGAATAATTACTGACAAATCAATTGCAGTTGTTTCATTTGACCTCCAAAATGTATTTTCTTTGCCCAAATCAAATGTCTCATCTCACTTTTACAAACAAAAACTCAATTGTTACAACTTAACCGCTTACTGCAATATTAATAAAACTGTTTATTGTTGCTTGTGGAATGAGGGTATGACAGGTCGTGGTGGAATCGAACTGGCTAATGCCTTAGTCAGAATTTTGATTGAAATTGTTAAAAATATTTCGGGATTAACAAAAATTATATTGTGGTCTGACAGCTGTGTTCCCCAAAATAAAAACTGTATAATGTCATTTGCGTTGCAACATTTTCTTTCTTCACCTGAAAGTGTTAATGTGACCACAATAGAACAAAAATTTTGTGAGCCAGGTCACAGTTCTATTCAAGAAGTAGATTTTTAGGTTTGTGTGAGGCTTGCTTATTTTAATTCATTTCTGTTTTTTATTTTAATTTTTAATTTTTTTTTTTCTCATTGTTAATATTGAACATTTTATATTATTTTAGTTTAGTTTAATTTGTAACTTGATCTGTCTCTTCTCTGTTTTTCCTCTAAATTTGTTATATGTTTTGTTTTGTTGTTTTAACGATTTGTCAATGTATAAATCTTTTTGGAAGTGGTGTGAAAAGGGAGAAGAATGGCCCCTATTTTGACATATTTGTTATTTTCACTAGCGCGACCTGACAATGAAAAATATTTTTAGTTTTAAGTTTTTTAGTTTTAAGATGCTTTGTTCATGAGAATTGTATTATGCTTGGAACAATAAAGCTTTTTGAAGTTGAAGTTGAAGTTGATTGTGCTCATAGCGTAATAGAAAAACATATAAGGTATTTAGAAATTCATAGTCCGCTATCACTTACACGGGTATTGTTAAAATTACCACAAGGTAAACAAAAATTCCATATACTGCAAATGCACAAATCTTCTTACCGAAATTTTTCTCCAAAATCATTTAATCTAATGTTTAATCTTATTCCCTATACTAAAGTTAAACATATTATTTACGAAAAATGTAATATATTTAACATTAAATACAGAACTTCCTTTGACGACGAATTTTCTGTCTGCAATATAGAGGGTAGTGTAAAAACAAAATTGCGAAAAACTAACAAAAATAAACCGCAGAAAGTGCCTGAAAAAAGTTTCCTGTAGCGCCATCAATGAATATAAAAAGTTCGTTATCTGAAGAAAAAAAGAGTTCTTTATTTTCAATGTTAAATACCATGGAAGAAGATGACAAAATGTATTATCAACAAACAGTTTTAAAAAATTACGATAATAAAAAGAAATCTAATAAGAATAAATAAGAAAGAAGTTGAGATTATTTTTAACTAGTTTAGTTTTAGTGGTAAGTTTATTAATATTACCATTTTCTATTATAATAATAATAATGGTAATATATTTTATCGTTATAAGTAGTTTTTAGATTATTTCTAAGATTTTCGTTACTTTTCGTTTTCTACTAATGATTGTTACGTAGTAGTATCTACGTATTTATTAGTTCCTAACGCCGATATTATGTTAAAGCTAAGCAGTGTACTTTTCTATGGTGTACATGTTTTGTAAAAATCTTGTACATTTTATGTGTAAAATAAAAATTTATAACAATAATATTGTGTATTATTGTTTTATGCTATATCCACTTACAGTGAGCAGTTTGTGCTACCTCCAGAAAAAAATATTTATTAACCAATAAGTTGTTCTATCTCCCTTTGGTTTTAATCTATTTTCTAAAAATTCCTTGATTTAAAAGAAGAAAAAACTTTATCAACATAATTTTTACGATTCAGTAACATAGGATTACCATTTAAATGACTAAAAAACAATCAAATAATTAGAATATCTAAAAACAAAACTTTAAAACGCTCTACTGTACATTTTACAATTTTGGAGATAGAACAAACCAATAGTCAAGTGACGATATATATTAAGATCTTTTCTTCTCTTCAGATTATTTAACTTATATTCCTATTCCATATTATTAAAATAAAAGTGGTAAATATGTATAATCTTAAATAAATAGGTAACTACAATAAATATTTTAAGTTTAGAGAAAGCAGATTGAAAATATGTACATATGGCTCATAGGCTGCAATAGTGACACAACTCAAATAATACGAGTTTTGTGCTAAAGGGGCAATTCCATTGAGGCAACATATCGCATGCCACATTAAATTTTATTATTGTTAAAATTGGTAACAGTTTAATAAACGATTTTCTGCTATTTTAAGGGTTTTTTAAAATAATTGATACTTACATATTTTGGACTTTCTTCTAAATAAAACGTAAGTGGCACACATCCAAAATCCAAAAATTTACAAAATTATTAAAATAGCAGAAATCCGTATTTTAAATAATTACCTTATAATTATATAACTTTCGCAAACAACCATTGTGTGGACGGGTAGTACGTCTACATTCGTCTTGATTGGCCCAACTTTTCTTGAGTCTGCTTGCTTACAAATAGTTTGCTTAATGTTTCGACAAATAGTTCGGCCACAAGTTCACCCAATGTGTGGCGGCAGCATAAAATGAAAAGTATTGATTTGTTTGATTGGCCTCTCAGGATAAACTTAAAAGAATCAAATTTACCGGCCAACAAATAAACCTGGCCACCCTGTTTTTAATTTTTATTTCCTTTTTTTTTAATTTTTACCGATTTTTTTTCTTTTTTGTCTCTTGGAAGTAAATTCTATTGGCTTTAAGCTTTTAAGACTTTAAACGTTGCTACGACTACGTTATACAGGGTGTTCAATAAACAAGTGACATTTTTGACCAAAATAAAAGTTATCCCTGATTTACAAAAATTAAAGATTTTTTTCTTTTTTCAACATAGGTGTATTTCCTAAATTATTACCTCGAAACGTTTTTAATTAAATTAGTTATTAAAGAAATTACACAGGGTTATTTAAAAGTAGTGCATTTTAGCAAATTTTTTTTTACTTAGAATCGTTGCAGAACCATTAAAATAAGGACTTTCGTGCATAATAAGGATAATAACAATAAATTCTCTAAAATAAACGAGTGAATTAAAGAGATTGTATGAAAATTAAATAATATTGCATTGGGCACCTGCAAATTTTATAAAAATTCTTGAGTCCCAAATCTACAAAATTAAAAAAGGTTTTATTTTTACCACAGGTGTGTTAACTAAATCAGTCTCTCGGGACGTTTTTGCAACTTTGATTACAACTTTATTGTTAAAGGAATTACAGGCGGTTATTGGAAAATATGGCATTTTTGGCAATATACTTAATTTAATTGCATATCGTTACACCAAATCGCAAACCTTGTAACTCCAGAATTGATTTAAATCCAGCTTTTTGCACAATTCACGAACTTTACAATGAACGAACATTACCCGAAAATTTCATACCTCCAGTTCTAATATTATAACCATTAAGTAACAATTTATTGGATATTTACCATTACAAATCATAGGATAGACAAAAAGTTTTTCTTATCTTCTGTAAAATTTTCGATTATGGAAATAGCAGGTTTGCAAATTAGGGCAACGATATTACCGAAACACAAAAGAAACCTAAGCACAATTTTCTTTTAAAAAAGGTACAATATTTCTTAACAGTTATGTAACAACACCAACAAATAGGTCTTTTGTATTTTTTGTAAAGAAAATAAATATAAAACAATACAGTTACCACTAACCATTTCATTTCTTTCATGCCTTGTGTATTCAGTTTGTTTATTGGGGTGGCAACAAAAAAGGAACATTATAATATTTTAGTTGTCAATATAATATTATTGATAATTGAAAAAAAATGTTTCCACCCGGGATCGAACTGGAAACCTTTTGCGTGTTAGGCGGATGTGATAACCACTGTCACGATTAATCATATTAAATATCTACTTTTAACGGTTCAAACGCTACAATTAATTTTTTTTTGTATGGGAATTCCCTATTTTTTTAACTTTATTTTCAAATTTTTTCCTTTGCTTACACAGAATTACCGAGCTGGATTCTAAATTTTAGGTCTAGAAGTAGGTTAGGTTTTTAATCTATATGTCAGCATAAAGTAATATACCTACGGATAAGAGAAACCATGGCATGCTAAAATTTTCGTACCGCTTTTGCGGCAGGTTTGTCATTTTTTCAGTTTACACTTTAAATGCGTCGGTCGAAGCCTCGCCTCGTGTAACATCAGCGGTGGGGAGACACGTAAGCTCACTGAAATGACTAACTGGCGGTATTTCAACGAGAAACGAATAAAATTATATTGGGAGTTTTCGCATGACCTGTCCTTAAATCGGCTATTCCATGATAACTCTTATAATTTCCTTACTCTATGATGTCAGTCAGTGAGTCAGTCGGTTATTCAGTGGAAAATTAACGATTTTGGATCTTCATATCTTTATAATCGTTTGAACTACCTTCACGGGCTTCTAGTTGTCCTTATGGATATAAATAAACACCAATCGTTTATGTTAAATAAGTTTTGAGTTATGGAGGGGTCAGAAGTGACACCAAGTAGTTCGTGTAATATTACATGCTGCGCTGTAGCCAGTTCCTTTGCCTAAGCTTGACTTGACACGCTGCCGTCTATCTAGATAACATTACTTACTTACTTAACCACTATTTTCCTGAAGAATGGAAAGAGGGAAGTACAGTACCAATACCCAAACCCAACACTGACCATTCACAGCCTACAAATTACAGGCCCATAACACTACTACCAAATATGGGAATTTTTTTTAAAAATAATAAAAAAACGTCTGGAAACACAAGTAGGACACGCAGTCCCAAAGTACCAATTTGGATTCACAGACCAGTCTTCAACAAGTCTCCCTTTAACTGTTTTGTCTTCAAATGTCCAATCTACACGCCTACAAAAAAACATAGCGCTGCATTATTTTTAGATATCAACAAAGCATTTGATAGTGTTTGGCATAAGGGGCTACTGTTTAAACTCAAGCAGTTAAAATGTGACGACCATTTAATTTTCCTCCTTAAACATTATCTAGAAAAGCGGACAATACAAATTAAAATTGGTAATGTTAGGTCGTCAAAAATCTTAATTAAACAGGGTGTTCCGCAGGGTTCTCCCCTTTCACCATTGCTCTACAATATATACTGTCATGATATATACAATTATGATAAGATAAACAAGGAAGAAATCAGTCCAACATCGTATATACTTCAATTTGCTGATGACACTGCCTTAATTGTCCATCAAAAAACTTTAAAAAAGCTGTTCAAGAACTTCAAAATTTGATAAATAGAACAACGGTATGGTTTCAAAAATGGAGACTTAAACCAAATCCAAACAAATCGCAATTTATAATATTTCACCACCAAATTAAAGAGAACTCTCCTACTGTAGTAATCGACAATCACCTTATTTTACCAAAGCAGTCTGCAAAATACTTAGGAATGACCATCGACCATAAACTCAATTTCAATGAACACGTAAAAAGTTGTAAGAAAAAGATTATATCAAGAGCAAAGCACTTTAAAAGCCTAACCTACAGAGGCCATGGAATAAATATAAACACAGCAACCATCATATATAAATCAATCTGTAGACCACTTTTGGAATATGGACACCCAGCTATGCTTAACTTACATAATAATACCAGAAAATCTCTAGAAGTAGCAGAAACAACATCCCTAAGAGCAATTACAAGAATAAGACATCCGAGAAATATATTACATAACCCACCAAATATACTTCTCTATGACATGACCAAAATACAGCCAATCTTGCAACGTTTAAGATATCTAACTACAAATTTTATATCAAAACAGTACAATCTAGATATAATTCAAGATTTTTGCCTTAAACGAACAGAAGAAGAAAAAAGACAACAAACGCATAAACATCCTTTACAAACAATATATGAAGAATTGGAACAATTATTTTGACACCAAACATCTAGCTATAAAAATGCATAATGGATTTTTTTTTTTTTTGATTATATAAATTGTTTAAATTCACTTTTATTTCCCGTACATATATACCTATATTAAACTGTTAATAATCTTAGGCTGAAGGACCTCGGTCAATGGCCATTTGATATAATGTAATTTTTTTGCTTATGTCAATAAAGAACATTTAAGTAAGTAAGTAAGTAATGTTATCTAGATAGACGGCAGCGTGTCAAGTCAAGCTTAGGCAAAGGAACTGGCTACAGCGCAGCATGTAATATTACACGAACTACTTGGTGTCACTTCTGACCCCTCCATAACTCAAAACTTATTTAACATAAACGATTGGTGTTTATTTATATCCATAAGGACAACTAGAAGCCCGTGAAGGTAGTTCAAACGATTATAAAGATATGAAGATCCAAAAATCGTTAATTTTCCACTGAATAACCGACTGACTCACTGACTGACATCATAGAGTAAGGAAATTATAAGAGTTATCATGGAATAGCCGATTTAAGGACAGGTCATGCGAAAACTCCCAATATAATTTTATTCGTTTCTCGTTGAAATACCGCCAGTTAGTCATTTCAGTGAGCTTACGTGTCTCCCCACCGCTGATGTTACACGAGGCGAGGCTTCGACCGACGCATTTAAAGTGTAAACTGAAAAAATGACAAACCTGCCGCAAAAGCGGTACGAAAATTTTAGCATGCCATGGTTTCTCTTATCCGTAGGTATATTACTTTATGCTGACATATAGATTAAAAACCTAACCTACTTCTAGACCTAAAATTTAGAATCCAGCTCGGTAATTCTGTGTAAGCAAAGGAAAAAATTTGAAAATAAAGTTAAAAAAATAGGGAATTCCCATACAAAAAAAAATTAATTGTAGCGTTTGAACCGTTAAAAGTAGATATTTAATATGATTAATCGTGACAGTGGTTATCACATCCGCCTAACACGCAAAAGGTTTCCAGTTCGATCCCGGGTGGAAACATTTTTTTTCAATTATCAATAATATTATATTGACAACTAAAATATTATAATGTTCCTTTTTTTGTTGCCACCCCAATAAACAAACTGAATACACAAGGCATGAAAGAAATGAAATGGTTAGTGGTAACTGTATTGTTTTATATTTATTTTCTTTACAAAAAATACAAAAGACCTATTTGTTGGTGTTGTTACATAACTGTTAAGAAATATTGTACCTTTTTTAAAAGAAAATTGTGCTTAGGTTTCTTTTGTGTTTCGGTAATATCGTTGCCCTAATTTGCAAACCTGCTATTTCCATAATCGAAAATTTTACAGAAGATAAGAAAAACTTTTTGTCTATCCTATGATTTGTAATGGTAAATATCCAATAAATTGTTACTTAATGGTTATAATATTAGAACTGGAGGTATGAAATTTTCGGGTAATGTTCGTTCATTGTAAAGTTCGTGAATTGTGCAAAAAGCTGGATTTAAATCAATTCTGGAGTTACAAGGTTTGCGATTTGGTGTAACGATATGCAATTAAATTAAGTATATTGCCAAAAATGCCATATTTTCCAATAACCGCCTGTAATTCCTTTAACAATAAAGTTGTAATCAAAGTTGCAAAAACGTCCCGAGAGACTGATTTAGTTAACACACCTGTGGTAAAAATAAAACCTTTTTTAATTTTGTAGATTTGGGACTCAAGAATTTTTATAAAATTTGCAGGTGCCCAATGCAATATTATTTAATTTTCATACAATCTCTTTAATTCACTCGTTTATTTTAGAGAATTTATTGTTATTATCCTTATTATGCACGAAAGTCCTTATTTTAATGGTTCTGCAACGATTCTAAGTAAAAAAAAATTTGCTAAAATGCACTACTTTTAAATAACCCTGTGTAATTTCTTTAATAACTAATTTAATTAAAAACGTTTCGAGGTAATAATTTAGGAAATACACCTATGTTGAAAAAAGAAAAAAATCTTTAATTTTTGTAAATCAGGGATAACTTTTATTTTGGTCAAAAATGTCACTTGTTTATTGAACACCCTGTATAACGTAGTCGTAGCAACGTTTAAAGTCTTAAAAGCTTAAAGCCAATAGAATTTACTTCCAAGAGACAAAAAAGAAAAAAATCGGTAAAAATTAAAAAAAAAGGAAATAAAAATTAAAAACAGGGTGGCCAGGTTTATTTGTTGGCCGGTAAATTTGATTCTTTTAAGTTTATCCTGAGAGGCCAATCAAACAAATCAATACTTTTCATTTTATGCTGCCGCCACACATTGGGTGAACTTGTGGCCGAACTATTTGTCGAAACATTAAGCAAACTATTTGTAAGCAAGCAGACTCAAGAAAAGTTGGGCCAATCAAGACGAATGTAGACGTACTACCCGTCCACACAATGGTTGTTTGCGAAAGTTATATAATTATAAGGTAATTATTTAAAATACGGATTTCTGCTATTTTAATAATTTTGTAAATTTTTGGATTTTGGATGTGTGCCACTTACGTTTTATTTAGAAGAAAGTCCAAAATATGTAAGTATCAATTATTTTAAAAAACCCTTAAAATAGCAGAAAATCGTTTATTAAACTGTTACCAATTTTAACAATAATAAAATTTAATGTGGCATGCGATATGTTGCCTCAATGGAATTGCCCCTTTAGCACAAAACTCGTATTATTTGAGTTGTGTCACTATTGCAGCCTATGAGCCATATGTACATATTTTCAATCTGCTTTCTCTAAACTTAAAATATTTATTGTAGTTACCTATTTATTTAAGATTATACATATTTACCACTTTTATTTTAATAATATGGAATAGGAATATAAGTTAAATAATCTGAAGAGAAGAAAAGTAAGAAAGGAATTTTGGTTGGTATCACCGGCCGCGGTCCGAATTGTGCTCACAGCATTTCAGACGTATAGCCTCCCAACGTCTGTTTGCAGTAATAATATTTCGGACATGTAAGTGTGCTTACGAATTCAATAAGTTTAACATAACATAACTCACCATAAACCTAACAAAGCATTTTTTGATATAAACATGAGTGGAATATGTGGTATAACTAATGAAGATAAGAAAATGCTTGTATTTCAAGCAATTTCCGCAATCGAGGAGAGTGACGATAAATAAATTTTATTTTGGAATTTAAAAGCACGGACAAAATACATCGATTTAAACAAATAGCGACAAAAACGTCGATGCTCAAGGTGCTAACGATCCGACCCGTGAGTACTGTCAGCACTGGGGTGTGACGTCATAGCTTCCACAACGCTAACGGTAAGCGTAAAAAGCACGAACCGGACCGCGTGTTGGTAGGGTCCACGCGTTTGGTAAAAGCCACTGACGTCATAATTATCAACGCAAAATATTCTGTATTTCTCTTTCAATTGCGATTTCGTGGGCTTCGTATCGGTACCTAGGAAGTAGGCATTTTAAAGTTTTGATTTAAAAAATTAATACCATTTAAATACGGGATGAGGGAATAACAGAAGATTTCGCACAGATAATGATGACGTCATTGGCGTCTTTACTAAACGCGCGGACCCTACGCTATAAGCGCTCTAAGCAAAATTCGGACCGCGGTCATATAAAGCTACATTTACAATAGCTCCTCGGTCTGTATTTCGTGCAGTTTGTCCAACGCAGTAGTTAGAATTTTACTTCAGAAAAGCAAATAGGCCTTTTATAGTGCTATAATATACTGCAAAAACTTGATTTTTTTTATCCTACCCCGTAAAGACGACCGCCGAGAGGGCGTTGAAGGCGGTACAAATTACCGTGGCCAAGACTTATTGGGGGTGGAGAGCGCGGGATAAAAAGCGTAAATGGAGAAATGGAGTAAGGACCTTTTTTTGCTCTTTAACATTTTTAAGGGTAATTTTAAAAACTAATGTAAAGAATATTATTAGTTTCGAGGAAGTTAAGAACTTTTTTTTCCTTGGCTCTTAAACCTTTTTTGGGTCACTTTTTTGTTTATTAAGGGAGACCGTAACTTTTACTTGTACCGGGGCTCGGCACGGCTCTCGGCAGCCCTGCCCGTAAGTTTTTAAATGATAATAAGAATATGATTTGTGAATATTCCGCATTTTTTTTTGTTTGACGTGATAACGTCTTATAATTCGATGGAGCCGGCTGCACGAACAAAAACATGACTCATGCGGCGTTCCATTTAAAGCTTGAAGTACAAGCGAGAGCGCGAAGAGGCATAATCGGCCTCCGCGTTCGGCAGCGTTCGACTGTTTTTTTCCTACATTGAGCGGTCCGCCTGCTATACAATACCTCTTTGACTCCAGACCTTACTTATTTACACTGTTTAGTTCTACACTACAATACACTGTCCTAAACTCAACTGATATCCAAGGAGAGCTTTTATGTTTTAATGTAAATGTCCCGATTGTCGTATTTATATCCAGTGCTACTTTCAGTCTTGCTGTTTATCCTGTTTATGTTTATTTGTAAACCAAAACAGTTTTATTTATTCTTTTGTTGTACTCGTAATAATGTTAAAGAATAATTTGGAGTAAAGAGAAGGTTTCAATATGGATCATATATTTTCAGTTACAAGGCGCCCCAATAAATCTAACTCTTCTAAAGTAAATGTTTTAAACAGGTTTGTTTCATATCTTGAAATATTTTAATTGTGATTTATATTAATATGTGTTTATCTTTTAGAATAGAGAAGTCAATTATTTGTTCAATTTCCTGTACTAATTTAATTGCATTTAGTACTCAAAGTAATATAGAGGAAAATAATTCACTATTCTTTAGTTCCAATGTTTATGTGGCAGATCTAAATACTCCATGGCAGATTCATAAGTAAGTGTTGTGTTTGTATCTATTAGTTAATTAGGTAAAAGTGTTCATATACTTTAGCAAGCTAATTAATTGTGAGGATAAATAAAAAATATTAATCTCAAAATTATAAGTCTCTGAGGCCAATTCATGAAAACCATAACATGACCTATAACATCAGAATGTAGTGCTGGAAGAATATGCTCTACTCAATAGCTTCATATTAGTTTGAAGTTTGAAAAAATATCTACTTTATTTTATACTATATTTTACAAGTGTGTATTAAATAAGGAATAGACATTGGAGTTAAACTGTGTAAGGTGTATAGTTGTGCCAGAGGTACTTGATGGTCAATAATGGTTTTATATATCTGCTTGATTATTGCTTGTATAAATAATATAAAAAAATGCATTATTTTATGTTTTTAAGTTTTTAACAGAATATACGGTTTTTTGCTATTTTAGAGTTTAAGGGTACCTAATTGGCGCACATCCAAAATATTTAGTTTTAAAAAATATCAGTTAACAAACTTACGGGACCAGGGAGTGAAAAGGGGTGCTGGGCGGGGTAAAATTGATAAAATGAGGTAATGAAACTGAACATCACATGTAAGATTAAGTAAAAATTATATTTTTTCACGCATTTTTGAGAATTAAGGTAAAAAAATATGATAAATATGAAAATTGTTAATTTATAATCTAAAAGTAAGAAAAAGAAAGCAACTTTCAAAATTCAAAATTATTTATTGATGTCAACATACACATACAAATGTATTTACACAAGTCAGCAATGTTAAAAAAAAATAGTTATAAAACCTTATCCTATAAGTACTTACGTATTAAAAAAAGAAATAAATAACAAACATTATTTTAAACAAACAATATTAAAATACTTAAACTAATTCAAAAGAATACTTACACAATACAACAGTTTAAAATATAAAAACACGAAAATAATTTCTAATTAAAGTTAAAATTATACGTAAGGTATTCCTGTATTGAATAAAAACAGTTTTCAGGTAATATTTGCCTAATTGTGGTAACAAATTTTTTTCAGACAAGATTCTAATACTTTCTGGCAATACATTAAAAAACTTATTGCCCAATATCCCTGTCCAGTTTAACACCTTCTCAGACGCCAGTATGCTGGTATCATGTTTTGTTTATGCCTGGTGTCATAACCATGCATCTCCTCATGACTTGTGTAGAGGTTGATATTTTTCTTTAAAAAACGAAGATTTTCCAAAATGTACTGTGATGGCACAGTGAGAATTCCAAGCCTTCTATAAGCCTGACGGCAGTCATCCCTAAAACCCAGACCTGCAAGAACTCTCAGAGCCTTTCGTTGTAAGCAAAAACCCGGTGTGTGTCAGCCGCATGACCCCAGACAAGGATAGAATATGAAAGATGCGAGTGAAAAAGGGAGTGATAAGTAGTATGTAAGGTCTCTGGTGAGACGCACCTTGAAAGGTTTCTCAGAATAAACAGGCTTTTATTTAGTTTTCTACACACGTTGTTAATGTGTGAGCCCCATTGAAGTTTTGGGTCTAAGGAAACTCCCAAAAATCTAATCTCGCTAACACCCTCATTTAGATCACCCACATCTCTATTGCGAAAATTACTTGGTTTGTCTTATTGTCGTTTAAAACCAACTTATTTGCAGCAAACCATTGCTCAGTTTTGTTCCGTTCCTCCAGCACCCCTTCAATATTATCAGCTGCAAAGGCTACCGTAGTGTCATCAGCAAAGAGTGTATACTTAGCCTGTTGTTTAATGTTTGGAAGATCATTTATGTAAATTAAAAATAAAATTGGGCCCAGTACTGATCCTTGTGGTACTCCAATATTTAATACACTCTCCGCTGATGACACCCCGTCAACTCTCACAACCTGCACGCTATCCTTCAAATAGGATTTTATGAGTTCGACGCTCTCGGAATTAAAATTATACTTTTCAAGTTTCTGCACCTGGATTCCATGGTTGACCAAGTCAAACGCCTTGCTCAAGTCAAAGAAAAGACTCAATAATAAATGATATAAGAACTTAAAACATTAGTT